>WNWK01007228.1:0-96365 GCA_009830355.1 Cherax destructor | reverse complement strand
TTTAATGCCAGGAGTAGCGGCACTGTAGTGAAAGCGAGGCCTCGCTTCTCTGTGTGCCACCTGTTAGGTAACCAGCTGTCCAGGTGGTGCGCAGGGTGGTGTGTGCATGGGGGGGAGGGGGTAGCTGTAGTTACTAGTTGTCAAAAGCACTTGTCGATAGACACTTGTGTGTACTCACCTAATTGTAATTGCAGGTGTTGATTCATAGTTCCTGGCCCCACCCTTTCACTGGTCGTGTGTATGTGTAATAAGTTATCACTGTATTGGTAATAGAGCATTATTTTTGTATTTATAATATGCGCTAAATCAGTAGGGACCATGCGGTGCCTTATTAATAGGAATTAATCAGGTTTGATCCGAATTAAGGGGAAACGCAGCTCCAGTTCCTTAGATGAAGAGCCCTTCGTCTACCAGCGACGAATTGATACAGTTCACAGAGGGCGAAACATCTTTACAATAAACTGCCATAACTCGCATTGTGTCTCATTTGCATATTGACGGTGTACTCTAAACACAAGAATGAGACACAGACACTTCTGCAACATTTGGACGAAGACCTACTTACACTAGTGGATGGTCCCACTGTGACCCCGCCTCCTGCTGCTTCCACTCACCTGACTACAGTATATAAGGCACTTCTACGGCTCTATGCAATAAACTGAACACATCGATTCCAGACTGAGGGACTGATTACCTCAAACTCCTCCTCTCCTTACACCTTTCTGTTTTGTATTGGACTGATGAAGCCACTGTGTGGCGAAACGTTTCCTCAATAAAGATTCCCATATGTTGCATAAGTGTCTCAATCTTCAACATAAGCAGTATAATGTGATTCTTTATTGACAGCGTCTCGCCCACACAGTGGGCTTTATCAATCTGTTCAAGAATGGTATACAATACCAAGATGAAAAATTAGACACATGTGCAACATCTGGGTATCTTTATTGTAGACGTTTCGCCCTTCAGTGACTTTATTCTAGGACATCAGATATTGCACGTGTCTAAATATTCATTTTATCAGATCTGTTTGTGACTTGATAAAGCCCATTGTATGGGCGAAACGTTGTCAATAAATGATCACATTATACTGTTTATGTGTTTATTTTTCCATTTGTGTCCTTTTACCTACATATTGTCTAAGTCTACCAACTTTATTACACGGGCCTAATTTTTCACCTTTTTATGTGGTCGACTTACCTATGCATGGTGCGTATCCGTTGAATTTGCCGCTCTGGATGGCTGTGACTACGGCGTCTGTGATCTCCTTAGCTGGCTTCAAGTTCCCGAACACGGTGGGGTCGCCTGAGCAAAGACACGAAAGAACACGTCAAAGATAAACAAAGATAAACGTCTACAATATTGGACTGATGAAGCCACTGTGTGGCGAAACGTTTCTTCAATAAAGATTCACATATGAAAATTAGACACATGTGCAACATCTGGGTATTTTTATTGTAGACGTTTCGCCCTCCAGTGGCTTTATCAATACAGATTCTAGGACAAAACTTGAAGACAGTAGAACTATATACAAAAGATGAGGTAATAAGTCCCTCGGCCTTGGAGTTGGTGTGTTCAGTCCATCAATCTTGTTGGAAGTGCAGCACAAGGCCGTAGAGGTGACTTATATGCTGTAATCAGGTGAGGTGAAGCAGGAGGAGGCGGGGTCATAGTGGTACCATCCATTTTGTGGCGAAACGTTTACTCAATAAAGATACCCAAGTGTTAAATATGTGTCTAATTTACAACTTAAGAATGGAACACTGCAGAAGGTCTACCTATATAAACACATAAGCAGTATAATGTGATCCTTTATTGACAACGTTTCGCCCACGCAGTGGGCTTTATCGAGTCACAGACAGATCTACCTACAGAAACGCAAGACTCATCGCCAGAGAAGACAACACTCAATACCGAAGGATCCTGGAATCATCACTTATCTGTATATCCAACAACTTCAACCAGAACAACGGCTTTTACAGCATAGCTGAACCTATTGCCAAGAAACTTCTTCATCGCTATCCCACATAGAACTCAAGAATGGAACACTGCAGGTCCTTTAAGTCACACAAGGTTTTAAACTATCACACTGTCTCGAAGACTGTCACATAGAGCATGCTCCACCTGACCCAGCATTCTCCACCTGACTAAATCTTATAAATACTCATGTTACTCATAAATACTCATAGTTCCTTGATAATGTGAGTAGTCACGTGAGGACGTGTCTAGTGTACTCTCTGTGGAGACTTTTCTACTGTGCTTCCGTTCTTAGCTACCTGAGATTGGATGATGGTTTCCCTCGACTAAGAGCAGCTATATCTCCAACTTAAGGCGGAATTAACGGAAGCTAGAAGAGAAATTCAACGATTGAAGGGTATATGCAAGGATTATCCCCGGAACAATGTCGCCGATGATCAGACCAACGAATGGATGCTAGTCGGTTCTGAAGGGACGAAGCTGAAGTTGAAGAAGGTCCAGGAGACTGCTGTGAAAACCAGCAACTCTTTTTCCTTGTTATCAGACGAATGTGAAGACATCCCAGCGATGACCATCTCTACAATGACCGTCGAGAACGTCATGCACACCGCCAGTCGAGGTAAGAACATTGTTTTAGTTGGGGATAGTCAGATTAGGTTTATGGATAGGGAATTTTGTCTAAAGGATATGAATAGGAGGCAGAGGGTATGTTATCCAGGGGCTGGGATGCAGGATATTGTTAGCCGTCTGGACGACATCATGAGAGGAAATGGGAGCAATCCTATTATCTGTCTCAGTGCTGGAGGCAACGATGTTGGCAGACGTAGGAGTGAGGAGCTGATTAGCAGCTATAGGTCAGCAATAGACATAATTAGGAAGAAGGGTGGGAACCCTGTCATATGTGGTGTTTTGCCAAGGAGGGAGTTGGAAATGAATGGTTGTCCAGGGCAATTGGTGTCAATTGCTGGCTGGACAAATACTGTAAGGAAAATGCAGTAACATTCATTGACAACTGGGACCTCTTCTATGGCAAAAATGACATGTATGCCAGGGATGGGGTTCACTTATCTAGGTCTGGGGTGGGGGCACTGGCAACTGCAGTGGAGGGAGCTGTTAGGGCTTTAAACTAGAAAAAGTTAGTGGTATGGGTTATGGGGGGAAAACAGTGAAGTCCCAGTGTAGTAATGTTATAAATTCTAGGGGAACTAGTAATAGGCAGAATAAGGTGGGTATTGGAAAGCCAGTGGCACTAGGTGACAAGGACAGTAATAGGTATAGTGGAAAAACAGAAATGAGCAGGAAGGGTAAAGAGAAAGGAGGGTCTTTAAATCTATATAACACCAATAGTCGTAGTGCTAGGAATAAGATGGACGAGTTGAGATTAGTTGCAAGAACGGGTAATATTGATGTTTTTGCAATAACTGAGACATGGTTTAATATGAAAAATCGGGACATGCCTGCCGAATGTCACATTCAGGGTTTTAAATTGTTCCAAGTAGACAGAAGTATCGGGAAGGGGGGTGGGGTTGCACTCTATGTCCGTGATCATTTAAATTGTTGCATAAAAACGGGTATAAAGTCTGAAATAACACCTACAGAGTCTGTCTGGATAGAATTTTCAGAGAGGTGTGAAAAATTGATTTTAGGCGTGATTTACCGTCCTCCAAACTTAGATAGGGAACAAGGGAGACTACTTTGGGAGGAAATTGTTAAGGCCACAAGGCACGATAACGTAGTAATTCTAGGGGACTTTAACTTTAGTCAGATTAACTGGAATTTCTTGACAGGGAATTTAGAATCTAACGACTTTTTAGAAGTAGTTCAGGATTGCTTTTTGAAGCAGTTTGTGACAGAACCTACAAGGGGAAATAACCTACTTGACTTGGTTCTGGCAAGCAAGGAAACCCTTGTTAATAATTTAGAAATTACAGAGGAACTCGGCTCAAGCGACCACAAGTCAATTACCTTTAGCATTGAATGGATGTATGATAGTAGGGATAATTCAGTAACGGTCCCAGATTTTTGCTTAGCAGATTATAATGGACTTAGAGAACACTTATCAACTGTGGACTGGGGTGACGAAGAGAGGTATCAATATGACAGTTTTCTTAACACTATACAGGCTGCCCAAAGAACATTTATCCCATATAAAGAAATTAGATCAAATAGAAATGACCCAAAATGGATGAATAATAGGCCTAAGTATCTTTAGGGCAGAAGAAAGGAATTTATAGGCGCATAAAAGAGGTGAGGTCATCTTACAAATCAGTATACTGACATTAAGAGGACGTTAAAAGGGGATAAGAAAAGCTAAACGGGACTATGAAATTAAAGTTGCTAGGGATTCAAAAACTAACCCAAAGTTTTTCCAGGTTTATAGAACAAAAGTTAGGGATAAGATAGGTCCCTTAAAAATAACTCTGGGCATCTTACTGACAAGGAGAATGATATGTGCTCTATTTTTAATAATTATTTTCTCTAGGTTTTCACACAGGAAGACACTAATAATATCCCAGTAATTAATTTTTACAGAGGCCCAGAAGAAGATAAATTATGTAATATCACAGTCACTAGCAAAATGGTTATAAACAACTAGACCGACTGAAACAAAATAAATTGCCGGGTCTGATGAGCTTTTTGCAAGGGTTCTTAAGGAATGCAAATGGAACTCTGTGAACCAATATCTAACATTTTTAATTTATCTCTTCAAACAGGTGTAGTGTCTGATATGTGGAAGATAGCTAATGTAATTCCTATTTTTAAAGCAGGGGACAAGTCACTACCGTCAAATTACCGCCCAATAAGCCTGACCTCAATTGTAGGCAAATTACTAGAGTCAATTATAGCTGATATTATTAGAAACCATCTAGATAACCATAATTTGATTAATGATACTCAGCATGGATTCACGAGGGGCCGTTCCTGCCTATCTAATTTATTAACCTTCTTCACTAAAGCTTTTGAGGCTGTTGATCACAATAAAGAATTCGATATTGTTTATTTAGACTTTAGTAAGGCTTTTGATAGAGTACCGCACCAGAGACTGTTAAAGAAAGTGGCAGCTCATGGCATTGGGGAAAAGTGCTGTCATGGATCGAGTCATGGCTCACCAATAGGAAGCAGAGAGTGTGCATAAATGGGGTTAAATCCGAATGGGGACTTGTAACAAGTGGTGTTCCACAGGGATCAGTCTTAGGCCCGTTGTTATTTATAATATATATCAATGACCTTGACGAGGGAATTACTAGTGATATGAGCAAATTCGCCGACGACACGAAGATAGGTAGGATAATTGATTCAAACATAGATGTCATAGAACTTCAGGAAGATTTAGACAAACTTAATTCGTGGTCAGAAAAGTGGCAGATGGAGTTCAATGTAGATAAATGCAAGGTTCTAAAGCTCGGGAGTGTCCATAACCCAAGCACTTATAAGTTAAATAACGTAGAACTTAGCCATACAGATTGCGAGAAGGACTTGGGGGTGATGGTAAGCAGCAACCTTAAACCAAGACAGCAATGCCTAAGCGTACGTAATAAGGCAAATAGATTACTCGGATTTATATCAAGAAGTGTTAGCAACAGAAGTCCAGAGGTTATATTACAGTTTTATACATCATTAGTAAGGCCTCACCTAGATTACGCAGCTCAGTTCTGGTCTCCATATTACAGAATGGACATAAATTCGTTAGAAAACATTCATTAGAAATCTTCCTTACGAAGAAAGATTGAAGACCCTTAAATTACATTCACTTGTAAGACGTAGAATGAGGGGAGACATGATCGAGGTATACAAGTGGTAAATGGGTATTAACAAAGGGGATATAAATAAGGTCTTGAGGGTATCTCTCCAAGAGAGAACCCGCAATAATGGATTCAAGTTAGATAAGTTTAGATTTACAAAGGATATAGGAAAGTATTGGTTTGGAAATAGGGTAGTTGATGAGTGGAACAGTCTGCCTAGTAGGGTTATTTAAGCAATGACCTTGGGTAGTTTTATATTTTGGTTGGATAAATTCATGAGTGAGAGGGGTTGGATTTGATTGAGAATTGCACATGAGTAAATAAAATTATCAAAGCTTATTTCTTGGGTAGCATTGAAAATTAGGTTGAACAAATATTATGTTAGTGGGATGGAATGTGAAGGACTTGCCTAGTATGGGCCAACAGGCCTGCTGCATTGTTCCTCCTTTCTTATGTTATGTAAACCGTGCTGGTTGTCGTTTATAAGGTTGTGTCTTTCTAGATGCTCCACTCTCCTCCTGATGATCTTCTCCATGACTTTGCATATTATACACGTCAGTGACACTGGTCTGTAGTTTAATGCCTCATGTCTGTCTCCTTTCTTAAAAATTGGGACTACATTTGCCATCTTCCACACTTCAGGTAGTTGCCAAGTTTCAATGGATGTGTTGAAGATTTTTGTTAGTGGCACACACATCATCTCTGCTCCCTCTCTAAGGACCCACAGAGAGATGTTGTCTGGTCCCACCGCTTTTGAGGTATTGAGTTCACATAGCAGCTTCTTCACCTAATCCTCGGTTATGTGTATTTCATCCAGCACTTGTTGGTGTACCTCCCTATTCTGAATTTCTGGAGTCCTTCCTGTCTCCTCTGTAAATAATTCTTTAAATCTCGTGTTGATCTCCTCACATACCTCTTGATCATTTCTTGTGAACTCTCCACCTTCCTTCCTCCTGATGTGGCTATACAACAGCTTCGGGTCAGACTTGAATTTTGATGCTATGTTATTTTCGTATTGTCGCTGAGCCTCCCTTCTTACCTGAGCATATTCGTTTCTGGATTCACCAGGGGCCTCAGCATGGATTCACCAGGGGCCGTTCCTGCCTAACTAATTTATTAACTTTTTTCAGTAAGGCTTTTGAGGCAGTTGATAATGATAAAGAATTCGATATTGTTTATTTGGATTTTAGTAAGGCTTTTGATAGAGTACCACATCAGAGACTGTTAAAGAAAGTGGCTGCTCATGGCATTGGGGGAAAAGTGTTGTCATGGATCGAGTCATGGCTCACCAATAGGAAGCAGAGGGTGTGCATAAATGGGGTTAAATCGGAGTGGGGATCTGTAACAAGTGGCGTTCCTCAGGGATCGGTTTTGGGCCCGTTGTTGTTTATAATATATATAAATGACCTTGACGAGGGAATTTCTAGTGATATGAGCAAATTCGCTGATGACACGAAGATAGGTAGGATAATCGATTCAGACGTAGATGTCAGTGAACTACAGGAGGATTTAGACAAACTCAATTCCTGGTCAGAAAAATGGCAGATGCAGTTCAATGTAGATAAATGCAAAGTTCTTAAGCTCGGGAGTGTCCATAACCCAAGCACTTATAAGTTAAATAACGTAGAACTTAGCCATACAGATTGCGAGAAGGACTTGGGGGTGATGGTAAGCAGCAACCTTAAACCAAGACAGCAATGCCTAAGCGTGCGTAATAAGGCAAATAGATTACTGGGATTTATATCAAGAAGTGTTAGCAACAGAAGTCCAGAGGTTATATTACAGCTTTATACATCATTAGTAAGGCCTCACCTAGATTACGCAGCTCAGTTCTGGTCTCCATATTACAGAATGGACATAAATTCGTTAGAAAACATTCAGCGTAGAATGACTAAATTAATACATAGCATTAGAAATCTTCCTTACGAAGAAAGATTGAAGACCCTTAAATTACATTCACTTGTAAGACGTAGAATGAGGGAGACATGATCGAGGTATACAAGTGGAAAATGGGTATTAACAAAGGGGATATAAATAAGGTCTTGAGGGTATCTCTCCAAGAGAGAACCCGCAATAATGGATTCAAGTTAGATAAGTTTAGATTTAGAAAGGATATAGGAAAGTATTGGTCTGGAAATAGGGTAGTTGATGAGTGGAACAGTCTGCCTAGTAGGGTTATTGAAGCAAGGACCTTGGGTAGTTTTAAATTTAGGTTGGATAAATTCATGAGTGAAAGGGGTTGGATTTGATTGGGAATTGCACATGAGTAAATAAAATTATCAAAGCTTATTTCTTGGGTAGCATTGAAAATTAGGTTGAACAAATATTCTGTTAGTGGGATGGAATGTGAAGGACCTGCCTAGTATGGGCCAACAGGCCTGCTGCAGTGTTCCTCCTTTCTTATGTTCTTATGTTCCTGGGTCCTTTGTCTTCTGTACTTTTTCCATTCTCTTGTGCACTTGGTTTTTGCCTCCCTACACCTTTGGGTGAACCAAGGACTCGTTCTGGTCTTCCTATTACTTCTGTTTCCCTTGGGAACAAACCTCTCCTGTGCTCCTTGCATTTTGTTGTCACATATTCCATCATTTCTTTTACTGGTTTTCCTGCCAATTCTCTCTCCCACTGAACGTCTTGTAGGAAGTTCCTCATGCCTGTGTAGTTCCCCCATTTGTAGTTTCGTTTTCCCGTCCTATTCCTGCTCCCCTCTCCACTTGTAGCTCAACTATATAATCAAAACACAGAACCACATGATCACTAGCTCCAAGGGGCCTTTCGTACGTGATATCCTCGATGTCCGAACTACTCAAGGTGAATACTAGGTCCAGTCTTGCTGGATCATCCTCACATCTCTCTCTGGTAGTGTCTCTAACATGTTGATGCATGAGGTTTACCAGTACCACATTCATCATCTTGGCTCTCCATGATTCAGGACCCTCATGGGGCTCCAGGTTTTCCCAATCAATCTCCTTGTGATTGAAATCACCCATAACTTGTAACTTTGCTCTCCCCATGTGAGCTCTTCTGGCCACCTCGGCTACTGTGTCTACCATTGCTTTGTTGCTCTCGTCGTATTCTTCTCTTGGCCTCCTGCAGTTCTGTGGCGGGTTGTACATTACAGCAATTACCACCTTATGGCCCATTCCATCCATTCGTTCTACTTCCTCAAATCCCCACTGGTTCTTAATGAGCAGTGCAACTCCTCCTCCCCCTCTGTTCCCTCTATCTTTCCTGAGGATTTGATATCCAGGTGGAAAGATTGCATCTATCATCATCCTGGTGAGTTTCGTTTCTGTGAGTGCTATTATGTCTGGGGATGTCTCCTTTATTCTTTCATGCCACTCCTCACATTTATATGATCAAATGAATTAACTTCCATTTTTTCCTTGTAAGAACCTGTTTTCTTTCTATTCAACAAGTTTGATATGATATTACTAAGACTAATTTCTATTTCACTGAAAACATTGGGTCAGATAATATTTCTAATTTTATGTGACATGTCAAACAATACGAATAATATACACAAGATTAACTGTTATACTGCATTCAAGGTTCCTTAAAAGACACAGCTCATCAGAAACGAATTATTAAAATATTGTATTTTCATGTCTTTTTAAGAGCGTCAGCAAAAATTAAATTTTCACCCTTACGGTCCACTGGACTTGTCAAAATACTAACTGAGGTATTTCTATACAACTGCATGTTCAAAGAATCTTCCAAGACATTAAAACTAACATCTAAAATGCTTAAATTAAAAGAACTTTGTAGTTAACGGGTCTTCCAGAGATCAAAGGCTTATAGATTAGTTTTCCCCACAAAGTTTAAGGTCACTCACTGAGGTTGACGAGAGGAATAATCTTGTTCCAGGAACCAGAGGAGAAACTAGAATCCAACAGCTGTGTGACGGATGCCCAATAACAAGCACCGTTCAAGTAGTAGTCATCAAAGTCAGAGGAGATCTGGTTCTTCCATCGTGGACTACAAGTCTGTTTGATGAAATGAGAAGATTATAACACGGAGGCACTTAGTCGGAATGGATTTTTGGGTGGTTATCTGGTAATACAATTGGTAATAGTACTAGTGCCAAATATTCTTAGCAAACAGCACCACGAACCAACAGGTAAACAACGCAGCATTAGATAAGAGTAGATATGTATATTACAGCCTTGCAGTGAGGTCCATTTCATCCAGCTCAGTATCGATGAAAAACCTGAACACATCTCATCTCCAGTTTTACTGTCATTACTTAGGTAAATTACCCAGTGATGTTATTATAATCAAAGAAATCGCTAAACCAACAAGGGTCATGCAACACTGCGGAGCAGAAAATAGAGCCGGGGCTATAAACAGTTACGTGGAGAGGGGATCAGAGGTATGGGGAGAAAAGGGCTGGAGGGGATGCTAAGGGCTGTGTCAAAGTTCGTACAGTAAAGCAGTTGCTGACAAAAGTCAGAAAGTGATTGTAAGTCAAAGGCAGCGCCGTGTGCAAGAAGGTAAGAGTGGTAGGCGGCGGCATCGTTGAAGGCAAATCCTACAAGCTCGCTGGTAAACCGGGCAATCCACAAGAAAGTGAAAAACCGAGACAGGAATAGTGTGTCGTTCCATGAGAGCATGGCGAGCATGGCTGATGCGGAGACGGGAGAGCACAGTCTACCGAGTACGGCAACGGTGGTAAGACGATGGCCACAAGCCTAAAAGCGGTTTAATAGAGTGTAATATGTTATAGTGCATTTCCGACCACCGTTGTTACCAACGGCCACGAAGACAGGCAGAGATGATTGTAAAGTAATCCCTGAACAGAATACCTCAATAGGAAACTGGATCATGTACCACTGACCGTGCAGCAGCATCCGCCTGTTCACTGTCCTGCACATCAACGTGTCCAGGGACGCAACAGAAAATGACGTCTTTGTTTTTGCTAGCCAAATGGCGCAAACATAGTAGAATACGAAGGACCAATGGATGAGAGGAATCAAATTGTTTAATGGCTTGTAAAGCACTGAGAAAATCTGAAATGATCGTCGAAGGAGACATAGTGGACCCTCGGAAATCGAACACTCCAAAACTTGCCCTATTATGTAAGTTTATTATTGCAAGTGCTTTTATAAGTGTATTTTTGGGGGGTCTGAAATGGACTAATCTAATTTACATCATTCCTTATGGGAATAAATTCGTTTGGTAACAGCACTTGAACAGCATTCTGGAATGAAGAATGTTCGATTTCCGAGGGTCCACTGTATATGTAATTTGGAGAAGCACTATGATGATAGTATACAACTAGAGGGTAAAAATACTGGCCGAGTCTAACAAATGATCTCTCACAACATCGTCAGGGAACACCGCCACGAACCCAACACCATCAGAAGATTTAGAACCATCTGCATAAACAGTGACGGCATGAACATGTGACTGGAAAATAATAATAATATAATAATATTTTTATTTCATTGCAAGTTTACATCGAGATTTTGTAATTACAATCATGAACTGAAGTGCATAGAGAGCCACCATCATGCCATGGCATTATGGGCAGACTAAATCTAATGGCTTATAGACTATTTAATACTAGAGAAGTTGATTGAGTTTGTATTAGTGAAACATTAGCTTATATTTATAACAGATAAGTTTACTCAAATTACAATCTGAGGATATTACATTGTGACAAGTGTTTTGTAGGATGGTTACATCAATAGTAAATATTGAAATTATATTATGGGAAAATAACACTGAGCATTGTTGAAAGTAGTTTACAGTATGAGTATTTAGTTTAGGGTGAGTAGATGGTTTTTGAGAAGAGTCTTAAATTGGTGTTCAGACCAGGTTATTTTAGTATTTACTGGTAATGAATTCAAAATTTTGGGGCCCTTTATATGCATAGAATTTTTACACAGGGTGATATGGACACAGGGTATATCAAAAAGTGATCTGTGTCTTGTGTTATGGTTATGTGTCGAGAAAAAGAGCAAGCAGTCGTAGGCAGGAGAGCTTTGGTGCATGGCAGTAGGGAAGAACAGACACGAACCGTCGGAACCTCCAAAGAGGGAAGAAAAAGGCAGACGCTAAATGAGCATACAAGGGAGGCAACTGGAAAGAAGACCGGAGTGAAGATGAAGAGAAAACAGTCGGAGTAAGCAGGGGCGCTGAACAAATAACGGGCTTCTACTAACGTCTGAGTCTAACCTATACATAGAAGAAACACAAAGGTCATGAGAGTGGACAAAGTAACGAAGGCAATGAGCATCACAACGATCAGCTAATGAAGAAACATTCGTCTCAGCATAGGGGCTTTCAACAGGGAATGAACGAAAGGCACCAAGGCATAAACGTAGATCCTGATGATGAATGGGATCTAACTTAGAAAGAGCTGTAGGAGAAGCCGCAGAATAGATTTGGTCGACATAACTAAGCTAGAAGAAAACTAGGGTGTAATGCAAATGGAGGATAGTCCGGCGATCTGCTACCCATGAACGATGTACAAGATTTTTATGGAGATTCAGCCGACCATGGCAAGCTGCCTTCAAAGAGGAAATGTGAGGTTTCCATGTCAACTGGCGATCGAAGAGAAGACCAAGAAACTTGACCGTGGTACATTCTGGAATATGTGAGCCGTGTAAATAACATGGAATATCTCGGACAAGAGGACAAGAGGACGTTTTTGTACTAGAAAATTTAAATCCATGAGAAGTGGCCCAATGGGAAACTGTCAATCGCTTCATGAAGAGAGGCCACTACCAGGCGACAGTCAGCGCCTGCGTAAGATATAGCGAAGTCATCCACATAAAGTGACAACCAATTATACGATGGAAGAACGGAAGGTAGGTCATTTATAGCCAAGAGAAAAAGGGTAGTGTTAAGGACACAAACTTGTGGGACTTCTTCAGCCTGAACAAAGTCTGAGGAAAGCGAGGCGCCAACACGGACACGAAAATGTCTTTCAGATAAGAAAGCAGCAAGGAAGGTTGGTAGATTACTGCGGAGGCCTAAGGAGTGGGCCTGGGCTAAGATGTTATACCTCCAAGTGGTGTCATATGCTTTCTGGATATCAAAAAAGACTGTTTGTACAGAGTGTTTATTAGCAAAGGCTTTTCGCACATACATATCTAAGTGAAGCAAGGGGTCCAAAGTAGACCGGCCCTTGCGAAAGCCATATTGGCGAGAAGAAAGACCATTGTCAGTCTCAAATTAGCAAATCAGATGTCTATTCACCAATCGTTCCATCACCTTGCAGACTACACAGGTCAGAGCAATGCGACGATAGTGAGAAGTATAAACTCCCGAGGCGCCTGGTTTGCAAAACTGTAGTACAATGGAAGATTTCCATTGTTAAGGGAGAACCCGTCGCGTCCAAATAAGATTTAAAGGACGCAAAAAGGACTGTAAGGGCTGTAGAATGCAGATGATGTTGCATGCTGGTATGAATATCATCAGGCCCAGCTGAGAGTGAAAGATATGTTATATGACTCCATTCTATTAGAAGAGAAATCAAACTGCTCCCTGTTAGACTTAGAAACGAGAAAAGTTTTGCTGCAGTCAAAACTAAGGTCAAAAACTGGTGCACCAGCTCATCAATAGAGGATGAAGAAGGGTCCCTACGAAAAGTGGTAAGATGAGAGTATAAGTCCCAATTCACTCGTCCAAATTGCCAACGAGGGCTACGAGGCGGTCAGGAATATGCAGTAGAAGTAAGAAGAATATTAAAATGATTACTGTCGTGCAAATCCGGGAGAACAAACCAAGAGTAATCAAGTGTGACTGACGAGCAGATAGAAAGATCAGTGCAAGAGAGACTGAGTGCGAGAGTCAAAATGGAGGGTGCACCCGTATTTAAAACATGAAGAGAATGAAAATGAGAGTGTCTCCAACTTCTCACCATCATCTTTGGATGATGGTGAGCATTAAAATCACCTAACAAGATGGGCGGCAGCAGAGAAGAGATCAAGAATGCAATATCCGAGATACAGAATGCACGGGAAGGGGAGAGATATCGAGAGCAAACTGTATACCATCTTTGCAAATAAATACGGGCTGCAGTATAATGCAGCAGAGAACGAACTAAGACCTGTTGATACGGTATACCAAAGAACACAAGAAACGCACTCTCATTAAGTGATTCATCATGAATGGGATCAGAAGAATGCAACATCACATTGCCCAAAACGGGATGAATAACGGCTGAACGAATTTTGTGCTTTTGTAATCTGGCACATACTGGGGAAAACTGAGAAAGCAACACCTGGAGCTCTCACCTATTACCCCTGAGGCCACGAATATTCCATTGTAAATTAGTTATTATTCACAAAGACAGGTATGCCAACAATAAGAAGCGATAAAATCTATGGGTAATTAGGGTCAGTGAAGTCAATGTGTGGAAGCAATAGAAAGCGTGTAAGCAAGGAGGAATCAGAATGCTGTGAAGGAAAAGGTTGCTGCAAGGGTTGTGAAAAATAAGAAGGGGTAGGAGGAGGCGCGCCGGTGTCCATCGAGGGTTTCGCAATGTAGTCGGAGATAGCGTTAAGAGTCTCAGCAGACAAGGAAGATGCCGATACCATGACTTCAGAGACAGGTGAGGTAGAGCAAGTAGAGATCGGGGAAACTATGAAGGGAACCAAAGAGGTCTGAGAGGGGAGAGGAGAATGAACCTGGAGAGGTGCGCCGGCGAGGACAGAAGATTCCTACAGTGGAACAGGAGAGGAAGGAGGTTGGAAGGTGATTGGGGAAGAAGTCTGGGGAGAATCAGAAGAGGGGACCACACGAAAGGGGATGAACCTCCACTTTCGTGTGAGAGTTAGAGAGGGGGTGAGAACTAGGTACCAAGGCCGAAAAGGAAAACTGTTGCGGAATTGTAAGCACCGGAGGAATGCAAAGCGACTTGGGCTTATGAGACAGGCTCAACTTTGCAGGTGATAGGCTAGATGATGATGCAGGCGTGTGAGGCCTTGCAGACGGAGAAAGTAGTGGGAGAGAAGATGTAGAGGTAGGAATAGGTAAAGAGGTGTGGGTTTCAGAGGGTAAACACAAAAGAATTAGAGACGAGGGCGACCCCAGAAGACACAACACTGGAGGAGCTGGTAGGCAGGGGGACTGCCAAGGTTGGAGGTCTCCTAGCTACTCGAGAATAAGGAGCGCAAGGAAGATTCACCTAAATGCAGAGCCTTCACACTCCATAAGACAACGGATTTCTCGTTTATTAAGATAAACCTTACATAGGTGGGAAAAAGAAGGATGAGGTTCATTGCAAATGAGACAAGTGGGGGAAGACTGCAAGATGTATCGGCATAATCCCCATCACCGCAGACCGGTCACTCCTCCGCAGATCTGCAGTATTTAGCAGGGTGTCCGAAGTGCCAGCAATTTCGATAATGTTGGGTAGTAGGGGACACTTTACGGACTCCTAGGCGATGGCTCGCGATATAAACGGAGAACGGGAGTTCACAGCAGACAAAGGTTAAACAGGCTATGTTACTGGGAAAGTGCTTCTGCCTATGAACAGGCAGGACATATATATCCACTTTGAGAATTGAAAGGTCCTGAAGGGTTAATTGCTCCAAAATATCATCACCACAAGATACAAAATCACACTATGCAACGGTATGCAGTAAAACCACCATACCACTGCAAGAATCGAGTGTAGCATGCTTGAGAACTGTGATAGGAATGTTATCAATGGTAGTAAGATGGGAAAGATCATGAGCTTGTTCTGCATTCTGAACTGTAACAATGCGTGCCCCACTTTGAAGAGGGCGAAAGGATCTATTTTGTCCAATGTGTCATAAATGAGCTTTACCAACACTATGATCAGAAAGATAATCAGTTGGAGATGTCAGTTGTAAGGAAAAAGAATTTAGTCTACTGTGTACTTGTAAACATAGTGCGTAAAGTAAGTGGGTATTGCATAGGTCATTTTTGGGTTGAATGAGCAGATATCGAAGAACCATCGTCAGCAAATGGTCTGGAACATTTAGGCGTAGTTCCGCGGGCGGTCTGACTTGAGGTAGGTGGGTGATCCAAAAATCATCGAACCGTATTTGGGAAAGCCAGACGGATAGTTAAAGGCGTGCAAAAGAAGAGGCACTGGAAGAAAAGGGCGGAGCCTCAGCACCTGGAGCAGGTGATGAAGCATCACCAGCAGAAGGTACAGGGGTATGGGAAATGTCTGGAGAATGGTCCAATAACGAAGCTGGGTCAGAACAGGATGGGGTAACAAAAAGGGGCCTGGGAAGAGGAGGGTTATCACGGAATGAAGATTCCATAATGGAAAGAAAAAAAAATGGACAGTGGATGGACAGTCACTGGAATGCATGAAAAGACCTTGATCAGTGCAGATGCAACATGGAACCCATGTCATACCCTACCCTTCACACCAGTAAACCAGGCTCCGGGATAGCAACCTCACATTTACCGAGCCACCTCGGTGGACAAAAGAGGAGGAGGTCGGAAACCCACCACAAAGCATACCTCCTTCAGCTGTCACCTCCCAGAACCGACAGGCAGCCTCTGGAGATACACCCATCACCTGCAGAACACCCTGCCCACCTCTCGGAAATCTGGGAAGGAAGGAGGGCACCTCCAGATAATCCAGATTCCATGGCAAACTACACCACACCCGAGGAACCTCACAGAGCGGGATGAACCCTGGCCAGAGGGGAGGGCCACTGAGGCTACAAATCGAACGGGAAAAATGGGGAGGGGGAGAAAAAGGGAACGGGGGAGCAAAGGGAAAAAAGGGGCGATGGGCAGGATGGGATAGGGAAGGGAGGATTGGGAGGTAATTAGGTTCAGTCTGAGGAAGGAGACCAAAGGGTCTAATTCCTTAGATCAATAGCCTCTTTGCCACGTCAAGGAGCCACTTATGAAGAGGTACCCAGTGCTGATTATGCTTTCATTTACGAAAAACGCAAGAATGTAATTATACGTTTTAATCAGTTCTGGAGCACACGATTGTGTTATGTATGTAGAAGTTTATTGAGGTAAAAATCAGTAATAATAAGATTTCAATGTTTAATAAGGATTTTTATTCTACAGCCCCATATGTATTTTTACCATGGATATAATAAAAAAAATACATATTTTAGGTCTGAACTCAATATAATGGAAGTCTGTTGTAAATGCAACGTAGGATTATTGTATATTAGAAGTAATGTTGAAAAATAGCAATTATACTGTGTGTCTAACCAACCTTAATTATTTGGAGCACATTTGAAGCATATGGTGATCCAATCAAATTGTGATTATTTCATATGCTATTATTTTAGAGTAAACTTGAAAAGAAAGAAACAAAGAGAGAGTATAAGTGAGAGCAAGAGAGAGAGAAAGATTATGATTAGTTCTCACCACGACTATGGGCTCGCTGACATCCTGTTGAAGTAAGTCAAGGGAACCTCCCAGCCAGCTATAGTTCTTCATATCTTTGTAACTCAACGGCCCATTTGAGTACTCGTTGCCTGTATCAGAGAAGAGAAGGAAGAGCAATAATTACAGTAGACAACTGGAATTATCACATAACAGGATGTCAGTGGTATAATACTTGTGTAGTATATGCCAGTAAAATAAATTCTCATATTTTAACCTAATGCAAATGTTGAATAACATATATTCGATAGACGTATAACCTAACCTAAATCTCAAAACTTCAAAAATAGATGCTCAAAATTCATTACATCACACAATACCTACACAAAATTGTTCTGAATTATACTCAATAGTAATAATCACATATTGTAAACTACTTTCAACATGACCCATTGTAATATTCCCATATTGTAATTTAAGTCATTTTACTGTTGATATATACAACCTGTATACTACTTTCAACTTCTCCCGTTGTAATACTCCAATACTGTAGTTTGAGTAATTTTACTGTTTGCCATATATAAAAACAGATGTACAACATTAACAAACTATGATCTATTTGTCTAGTATTAAGTAGTCAGTAACCCATTAAGTTTAGTCAGCCCGTAATGCCTAGGCATGATAGTGGCTCTTTGCACTGCAAATCATTATTGTAATTACACACTGTAAACTACCTTGTCAATCACATTGTAAACTTGCAAAGAAATAAAAATCTTAATCTGAATGTACCATCCCTAGTGTCAAGTGACTCCCATTTGAACACAGCCTGGCTGGCCATAGGCTGAGTCAGTCTTGATCAGGCAGGCATACACGACACACGTACACTTGGGTTCCGTCTTACTCACCAATATAAGTATAACAACTGTTCCCTAACTTTTCATTCGACGAACCCTCCAACAAATGGCGGATGCGCGTGGCGCGAAATTCAATTGAATTTCGTAGATGCGAGTGATAATTAGTGATATACGTAAGGCAACTTTGTGAGACCCAGACGCACGCCTGCAGGGAAGCCGCGCCAAGTTGGATTCTTCCCTCGCTGCCTCTCGCCTCTACTACCACTCACCGTCTCGCTGGCCTTATTGCTCAGTGCAAGTGGCTTTTGTACGCAGTTAAGCCAAGCCAGTTTAAACCAGTCATTACAAGACATCCCAAGTCAGCGAGCATTACGTCTGCCCTGCCTTTAAAACGTCTGTGTGTACATCTGCAAGCATTCCAGCAGTCTTAATGTGTCTTGCGTCTAGGAAACAAGCCAGCAAGCCATCCCAGTTGTGAGAAGCCAGTCTACCAGTAAACCACACTGCTTGTACTACCCGTAACATGCTAGTCAAGCAAAATTCCATCCCAGTGGCATATTGTGGGTCAAAGCCAGTGTGGCTTAGTGCGCCACGTGGTCAGCCAGCCAGCCTCAGCCAACACCATCACCTGACTACCATGTGAGTCCACCCATACATCTACCATCTATCACTGCCCAGAGACAAGTGAAGCCTGAATTGCTTTTGTGTATCTCCAGAAAAGTCGTAGTCTGTGGATCGTCGGAAAGTACACAATTCGTCTCAGATTCGCCTACAGTCGGAAGACAACACTGTGGAGTAGACAGCCACACTGTCGTCATATTGTGTTGCCACCTTGTGTCGTCATATTGTGTTGCCACCTTGTGTCGTCATATTGTGTTGCCATCTTGTGCCGTCATATTGTGTTGCCACCTTGTGTCGTCATATTGTGTTGCCATCTTGTGCCGTCATATTGTGTTGCCACCTTGTGTCGTCATATTGTGTTGCCACATTGTGTCGTCATATTGTGTTGCCACCTTGTGTCGCCATAATGTGTTGCCACCTTGTGTCGTCATATTGTGTTGCCACCTTGTGCCGTCATATTGTGTTGCCATCTTGTGCCGTCATATTGTGTTGCCACCTTGTGCCGTCATATTGTGTTGCCACCTTGTGTCGTCATATTGTGTTGCCACCTTGTGTCGTCATATTGTGTTGCCACCTTGTGTCGTCATATTGTGTTGCCACCTTGTGTCGTCATATTGTGTTGCCACCTTGTGTCGTCATATTGTGTTGCCACCTTTGTCCGTCATATTGTGTTGCCATCTTGTGCCGTCATATTGTGTTGCCACCTTGTGCCGTCATATTGTGTTGCCACCTTGTGTCGTCATATTGTGTTGCCACCTTGTGTCGTCATATTGTGTTGCCACCTTGTGTCGTCATATTGTGTTGCCACCTTGTGTCGTCATATTGTGTTGCCACCTTGTGTCGTCATATTGTGTTGCCACCTTGTGTCGTCATATTGTGTTGCCACCTTGTGTCGTCATATTGTGTTGCCATCTTGTGTCGTCATATTGTGTTGCCACCTTGTGTCGTCATATTGTGTTGCCACCTTGTGTCGTCATATTGTGTTGCCACCTTGTGTCGTCATATTGTGTTGTCATCTTGTGCCGTCATATTGTATTGCCACCTTGTGTCGTCATATTGTGTTGCCACATTGTGTCGCCATATTGTGTTGCCACCTTGTGTCGCCATATTGTGTTGCCACCTTGTGCCGTCATATTGTGGTGCCACCTTGTGCCGTCATATTGTGGTGCCACCTTGTGCCGTCATATTGTGGTGCCACCTTGTGCCGTCATATTGTGTTGCCACCTTGTGCCGTCATATTGTGCCGTCATCTTGTGTCATCTTGCGTAGTAAACAATCACTCATACACTGCCTCTCAACACCTCAACTAACATTCCTTGTGATTGACTCACAAAATCGTAATGTCACGATTGCAAACAAACCATACCACGGGTGGGGTTCGAACCCCACCTGTGGTATGGTTTGGTTCCTTGTGATCTTTACTTAACATCACTCCGCATTATAAACACGAGTGTTAAGACATTTTATAAAACCTATTAAAGACAGTTTTTAATGCTTGTGAATATTTTTATTGTATATTCACTCAGTGACTCCCATTCTAACTTTTATATTTTCTTTCTTACTGTGTGTGTTATTTAGTAACTTTATACTGAGAAAGTGTACTTCCAGTGGCGTGTTAAAATTCTTGTTGTTTTTTCTATAAAATTTCCCTACAGACTGAAGAAACTAAATTGTCTTTACTGAATGCAACATTTTTTTCGTTAATGAGTGCAGTGTTTAGTAATTTTTTAAAAGTCCATTTCTCTTACTGTGTTATTACTTCCAGTGACTTTGCATTTAATTTCTTTACTTCTTGTGTTCATTGCAAAGTGCTCTGTCTTATTTCATTTTATTGTGTTACATTTTTTCTTGTGCTGAATTAATTTTCACAACATTTTCCTGTAACTTGACGTGTGTTTATTCTGTTTTTCCGCTGCGTTTGTGACAAGTTGATTTTTACAGATTTCCTACAAATATTATCTACTTTTTGCAAGTTACCTGTTTTACAAGCAAGATTACTTTATCAGAGGTAGTGATTGATTTGTCCCTGTGTCTGCATTACTCTAAGATAAGATTTTGTTAAGATTTTTTTATTGAAAACACAATTATAACATTTACATAACTCTTAAATACAAGAGAAAATATACAATAAAGTGTAAAATTAAGTCTAAGCAACCGTCCCATATAACTGGGTACAAGATATAAATGTAATAACACGACACAACCACACACTACTAAAACAAAACCCCCTTACAGACCACACCTCTGTCATACCAACTCACCTCTAACACTCCCTACGAAATAATCCTAACTGTTGATGCCACATGCCCAACATACCCACATCCTCCAGGGATGACCACAATACATTACAAAATGAGAAGAGCAATGACTATAAAACACACAACCACAACTCGAAGGAACCATGTATAAATTACATCGTACATTACAATACGTTAAATCAGTGTCTACTGTCAGAAATACAGCAACATCACCATAAACACATAATTCATCGGCGGGACACATCACGCAGATACCACACCTGCTTGACGATACTGAAGACTAACCTGTGAGCAGAGATACAATGCTCCCTACACAAACCTACACCACAGAGCGCACACCCCTATAACACTATATACATTATGAGAACCCCAACAGGTCTCGAGACCAACATGACCATGTCTCAAAACGACACAAGCGTGACATAAATACAAAACCACACATCAAATCCCAAACAGAACAAAATATGTGCACTTCCTCACACTACGTGCATACAAACACATACAACTAAACAGTGATACCCCCAATCCCCTAAGCTAACCAACCTCGATCAATCACGCACAATCACACGAGCCCCAGCAGTCACAGTCATTGTCTCAATACCCCCCCCCAGGAGACCAGCCTGTCAGATACCCCTGACACTCACAAAGACCACAAGACGCTCATGTTGAAATCCCTGTAACCCACATTAAAATCCCTCACCCACCTCCCTCCATATAGGTCCCTATTTCGGCACTTCATTCTATAAAAGCCTGCGGTCAGTGCCATCCATCGTTCACTAACCCCTTTATCCCTCATAGCCCATAAAAGGAAAACAAAATCTGCTATCACATATGCCACTGATCTCTGAACCTCCACCCCCACTCCTCCCACATCCAAACTGAGCGCCCTCAACACCGACAACCCCCACTCCCCCTTCTCTAAGCAAATCACACGCCCCAACCATTCCCTCACGACACCTAAACGCTCACAAAAATATACACTATAAAACGCAGTTTCATCCTCCCCACAAGCTTGACACATCCCATCCACCCTAAGGCCTCTATTATGTAAAACCACTCCCGACGGTGAGATCCCATGAAGAAACCGGAAAAATACCTCCCGCACACATGGTCGAACCCGCAATCTCCTTAACCTCCCCCAAATATCCTTCCAAACACACAGAGGGTACACCCATTCCACCCCCGCCACCTCCCGTGACCTCACCACCTTCTCAATGGCCCTGACCCTCATATGTGTCGGATCAATAACAATTATTAAGACCCTTAACATGTCCTCACATTCCCTCAAATCCCACCCTCCCCACCACCTCCTTGTATCCTCATGCAGAATGCCTATCATCCCCTTCCCCAACCACCCTCAGGTACACTCGCTTCACATAAACACTCTTTAATCTGCATTCCAAGGGAATCAACCCCAGCCCTCCCTGGCGTAACTGGAGCGTAACCAACCCCCTTCTTAACCAATCACAACCCTATCCCCAAATAAAATTAAAAAACCTACGCAACAACTTCTGAACATCCCCCTGCACCAATGGGTACAATGCCGCCACATGCCATATTTTACTATATAGCAACACATTAACCACTATTACCCGTTGGTGCAGCGTGAGATGTGACGGCCGCAAACCATCTAATCTACCAGCACACACACTACTACACCCTCCGAATTAACCACCCTTGCCTCACTCGCATCCCTCATATACACCACACCACAAATCTTCACCCGGTCCACTAAACACCACCTCCCACTAGCCTTCCCGCCCACCATCCCCTCCCAGTCCCCAAATTTCATGAATTTCGACTTATCCTCATTTACATTCATACTCGTCGCTTCTTCAAAAACCTCGACTACCCTGCCTACACGCTCTAATTCCCCCCCCCTCTCCACAAGAATCGTCGTGTCATCCACATAACCCACTATGCCAGGACTCCCAACACCCAGATCCTCCCATCCCTGCACCCGCACAGACGCATCTACAGCCCTATAAAATGGGTCCTGCAGTCACGCGAACAACATTTGTGATAGTGGGCAACCCTGACGTAAACCCCTACCCATCCTAACACGCTACCCTACCCTCCCATTCACCTGCACACACATACTTGCTCCTCAGTACAAAGTACGTGCCCAACTCACCATCTCCTTACCAAACCCCTGCCACCTCATAATGCTCCACAACGCCTCACGTTCCACATTATCATACGCCACCCTCCAATCCAGCGCTATCACCCCCCTCCCTCCTTCTGCCTACTTTCAATAAATCCCCGAATGACCCCATGCCTCAGGTACATTGACCGTCCCAACACCCCATATTGACTCCAAAAAATAACCTTATCTATGACCCTTTTCAATCGATTACCTAATATTTTTGCAAATAACTTATAGTCTACACTCATAAGTGAAATAGTCCTATAGTCCCTCACCATCGTTTGACTATTCCCCTTTGGCACCAGAACCACAATAACCATATACTGTGAATCCCCAAGATACCTCACTAAAAAACCCTTTAAAACTCCCCAATGCAGCATATAAAAGTCACTCGACAATCCGTCTATCCCTGGTGCCTTACCCCTGCTCATACCCATCAATGCAGTCCATACTTCATCCTCCACGATATCACCACTCAACCCCTCCCTATCCTCCCTCTCATGTCCACATTGCACGCAACCTCCTATATAACTTAAAGCCTCCTCCTGCACACCTCCACTCCTTATATACGACCCATACCACCCATCCACATACCGCCCCATACCCTCTGTTGTTACCAACGCTTGCCCCACCCTATACCCCCCATTGCCTCATGCACACACAACCCTACTATTTCCGTAGCTCTGCGCCGACATGCCTGCCCTCGCAGGAAACATGCTGATGGCCTGTCACCCCATACCACCTCCTCTAACCCACCCACCACCCTTGCTGCATCAAACCTTTCATTTTACAAAACCCTAATATTATCCTTCAACCCCTCTATTTCCACAACAGGGTAACCCGCACTCCTGCCCCCTCTCCCATAACAATCCCTTAACTGTCCCTCCAGATACCTAATAAGTCCATATGCAAACTGATTATCCTCCCTCCCCCATCTAACATAGAAGTCCCTTATCCTGCCCTTAGCCACATTGTCCCACCAAATCAACAAATCCCCATCCACATGCACCTCGGACCACACCCTGTCCCACAAACCCTCAAACGTATCCCTCCCCACCCCCTCTTGAAGGAACCAGACATTTAATTTCCAGTAACTCCCATACCTGCGAGGCAGTCCTTCCCACCCTAAGTCCACCAAAACCCCCCTGTGGTCTGAAAAAACCACATCCAACACACGCACCCTCCTCACTTCCACTCTCCTAGTCACGTATAACTGATCCAGCTTTGCAGCATATCCCCTCCTCACGAATGTGTGCTCTACTTCCCATGCAGCACCCCCTCCCTATCCACCAACCCCACCCCATTTAACAGATCCCCCAGCAAAACTGATTACCCTGCCCCCCCTCAGTTCCATGTCCCTGCGATGTGTCACACAGTTCCAATTACCACCCACCACCGCAATCGCAGATAGCGATCGTAGGTGATAAACTAACATCCCTCACGAAATCATTCTTTACCCTGCCATCCCCCTCTGCTGGTTAATAAATACACACAAAGGACACCCTATCCCTCCCCCATGATCCATCCACTCATATTTCTCGACTCTTTTCCCCTCCTCCCTCCTCACTGTGATGAACAAACGGGCTAGTCTCCATTATTAATATAGCCACACCCACTTTGAATATCAAGGAGTGTGCAGCGTGAACGGTGTATCCTTCTATCAGTAACTAACATCCATGCTTGTGGTTATGTTCCTGCACAAAAACCACGTCTATACTATACCTCACCAAATACTCACGAAACCATTCACGCTTCATCTTATCACACAAACCATTAATATTCACAGTAAAGCACTGGAAACTGACAAAGGGGGTTTTCCTTTAGGCACTGGCACTGCCCGATCCCCTTTCCCCGAGAACCACCACGGTTACCCCCAGAGTCTCGAGAACCACCTTTCACGGTTCTCTGTCCCTTAGGACCACCAACATCACCCCTCGCTACTTCTGCTCACATCTTTTTGCCCGGACGTTGCGCCGGTGTTAGCACATCGTCTGTATCAGATTGGGCCGCTCTCTTCCGTGACACACTTTCTTCCTCCATACCCACCTCCTGGAGGCTATGGATATGCACTTCCACCTCCACTTGATGCAGCCACCCTGCAGCCGAGGCACGAGCCTCAGGGAGTCCAACCACCTCAGCGTCCCTGTTCTCCACTGACTCCAAGTCAGCTGCAGTTCCTTCCATACACACCTGACCTGGAGCACGCAACACGTCCTGCAACACTGTAGCAAACATGGCCTCCACAACCCTCTCATTAGCCAGCGACACTCCTCCCACATCTCCAGGGTCTTGGCCTGATGGCCCCATAACCCCTGGTAAGGTCGCACAGCCATCCTCTAATGACTCCGACCTGTCCACCTCAGCACTCCAATCCGCACTCGACATAGGGTTTGCCGTCCCATTCTCCTCCTCCTCATGGTGCACTGAAAACTCCCGTCGATGTCCAGCATCATTTGGGCCCGTCCGTCTACCACACTGCACAGCCATATGGACATTGGCCCCACACAACCTACAGGTGCAACGTTGCCCAGTGTAGTTGACCATCACTTGAGTCCTAAAGTCATCCAACTGTATGTAGGATGGGATGGGATGGCGTAACGTCATTTTTAATGTAAATGTTCCTTCCAGCAGACCTTCAAACATCCCTTCCTACCACCTTCCCACCGTTGCCGTATGTACTGTTCCATATCTTTCAAAAACTGCCCTCAAATCAGACTCATCTGCCTCAAATGGGACGTTTCGAATTTTTACCCAGACGTAGCACCTGGATACGTCGTGAAGACACACCGTCACTGCCGAGTTCACGTCCACAGGGACCTCCTGAAACCTGGAGACGACCCTCTCATATACATTGGCATTGTGAAGCTTAACAAATATCCTATATGCACCATTTAAAGCCATGCCATACAATTCATCATTCTCCAATCCAAAGGTGTCTCTTTTAATGGCAGGCAGTAGAACAGGAGCATTCTGGCCCGACACAGCCCCACGAATCATCTGAATACACACTGTGTTTACTCGGCGACGACCCATCTGCGCCATGTTGTGAAAACGACAATGTCAGGCTGGTCGCACGTCCGCTCGACTCCAAGGTTGAGCGACGAATGCTTTTGTTCTGATTTATAACCCTGGAGGGTTTAGCACCCAGTGTGTCATCGAGGGACTGTTATTTCCATTGGGGCCCTCAATCTTGTCCCCCAGGATGCGACCCACACCAGTCAACTAACACCTACTTCTATGCTAGGTGAACCCTTGCCGGGGATCGAACCACAGATACTTAGCGTGTGAAGCCAAAGAGTTACGTACCAGGCCATGGGCCTGTATTCAAAGGGAAACTTACACACACAAGATGTAGGCAAGGAAATAAGATGAAATTTCAAAGAATATAGAAAAGAACATATTACCTTTTATTGAACACAGAACAACAAAAAACTAAAAAAAGTAGAGCAAATTATTTACAGATCTGAACAAAAATTGGAAGAGTGAACTTGTTCAAAGTAAAAATGTAATACTATTAAGAAAAAAATAATTTACAAGTTAATGTACTGTACATTAACTTGTAAATTATTTTTTTCTTAATAGTATTACATTTTTACTTTGAACAAGTTCACTCTTCCAATTTTTGTTCAGATCTGTAAATAATTTACTCTATTTTTTTTTTAGTTTTTTGTTATTCTGTGTTCAATAAAAGTTAATATGTTCTTTTCTATATTCTTTGAAATTTCATCTTATTACCTTGCCTACATCTTGTGTGTGTAAGTTTCCCTTTGAATACATGTATTAATCTGCATATTTTGACAGATTTATATCAGCGTCTACGATACTTCCTTTCATTTATATTCTTAATTTTGAGACATTCTCCAATTGTTATTCATTGCTTTTCATTCAGATTCCAAAATTTGACAATTTCATTTCCGTGTGATATTTTCTAAATTCCAGTTCACTAATTTTATTTACAAGTGTTTCAGCCTTACAGTGTCTTATATATTATTTTTATTGGTAATTTTTCCAGTTTCTCATGCCTCTGGTCAGAGTGTCCGTCTCAGAGCAAGCTCCACTCTCACCTTGTTCACTATCAATATCTTGTTCGATTAGGGGACAAGTTATGACCAGACCTGTGAGTCAGTGCTATTTCACCCGGGCAAAGTCCACCTGCCTCACCAATAGAGGAAAGAGATCTAGCTCCAACTGACTTTCCAGATGATGTTAGCATGTGACGATGTTGATGAGGTTTCTGGCACCCTGACAAGTGAGCCAGACTCTGAAAATCCTTCTGACCTTCTACCTCTAATGTTAATCATTCTCAGTCATGGTATGTGTCGTTGCTACAGAATTTGACTGCCCTGGAGATGATGACCACTCTTCGTAGGTAATCTCACCCTAGCAGAGTTGGGGTTAAATGTAAATGCCTTGTATATATTAGTATAAGTCAAATTAATACCTGTTTGTGTTATATTTTTAACTGTATGTCGATTTTACTGTGAATCAATTTTTTTTTTGCTTACTGAGTGTTCACGTTCTCTTCGAATTCTGAGATTTAACAATAAAAAACCTAAGTGCACAGAGTTTGTCTTTTCTGATAAACATGTTCTTCTTTGTATATATTTTTCCTCAGAATCCATAGATCACATTAAAACAGTCAATCGATCTCATTTACTTTTCATGATCGAGCATGATTAATTATGCATTGTGTTCTATTATGTCGTATGTCTTTGTTATACAACGTTCCACTGCATTATACAGAATCAGTCCAGAGCCTGAAGCGTCAGCCGCCAAATTTATGTATTAGTTATTTAGCTGTATGTCAAGGAGGCTAAAGGTTAGCATCTCTGAGCTGTCAGTGGTAAAATACTTGTGTAATGTATAACATGTACCAGTACCTTATATGTACCACCCCTAGTCCATCACTTGAGTGTCACCTGACTCCCCTCTGAACATCTCCCAACTGGCCATATCAGCCTTGATCAGGAGGCGTACATGGCAGACATATGCTAAGGCTTGGCCTTAGCATATGTTATGGCTCCCTTACTTTTCACTCAAAGAACTCTCCAAAATGGAAAGAAGTTATATAAGTTAGTATTAACAATAGAAATCATATGAAGGTATAAAACACAGTACAAAATAATTATGATAAAAATAATTATAATAATAATGGTTAAAATAATGAACTTTAATAATAATAATAATAAAAATAATTAATGATAATTAACAATATTACGAATTAATGCATCCGTGGCCCGGTCTGTGACCAGGCCTCGTGGTGGGACCAGGGCCTGATCAACCAGGCTGTTATTGTATTCATGTATGCTGGGAGGCAGTTGGACAGTCTAGGGCCCCTTGACACTTATTGTGTTCTCTCTTAGTGTACTTGTGGCACCCCTGCTTTTCATCGGGGGGGAGGTTGCATCTCCTACCTAGTCTTTTGCTTTCATACGGTGTGATTTTTCGTGTGCAAATTTAGTATTAATCCCTCTTGGATTTTCCAAGAGTATATTATCATGTATTTTTCTCGCTTGTGTTTCAGGAAATACAAATCAAGGTACTTCAACCGTTCCCAGTAATTTAGGTGCTTTAACGTGTTTGTGTGCAGTGAAGGTTCTCTGTACATTCTCCAGGTCTGCATTTTCGCCTGCCTTGAAAGGGGCAGTTAGGGTACAGCAATATTCCAGCCTAGAATGAAGAGGCGATTTGAAGAGAATCATCATTGGCATGGCATCCCTTGTTTTGAAGGTTCTCGTTATCCATCCTATCATTTTCTTAGCATATGTGACAGATACTTTGTTGTGGTGTTTGAAGCTTTGATCCTCTGACATTATCACTCCCAGATCCTTCACATTAGTTTTCTGCTCTATTGTGTGGTTGGAATTTGTTTTATACTCTGATAGAGTTTCAATTCCCACAAGTTTTCCATATCGGAGTAATTGAAATTTCATATTGTTGTCTGCGGCCCATTTAAAGATTTGGTTGATGTCCGCTTGGAATCTTGCAGTGACTTCGATGGATGACACTGTCATGCAAATTGGGGTGTCATTCGCAAAGGAAGACACAGTGCTGTGGCTTACATCTCTGTCTGTGTCAAATATGAGGATGAGGAACAGGATGGGAGCGAGTACTGTGCCTTGTGGAACAGTGCTTTTCACTGTAGACACTTCAGACTTTACTCTGTTTACTATTACTCTTTGTGTTCTATTTGTTAAGTTATAGAACCATCTACTAACTTTTCCCGTTATTCCTTTATCTCGCATTTTATGTGCTATTACACCAAGGTCACAGTTGCTGAAGACTTTAGCAAAGTCTGTGTAAACTATATATGCATTTTGCTTATCCTAAAGCGCATCCAGGACCTTGTCATAGTGATCCAGTAGTTGAGACAGGCAGGAGTGACCTGCTCTAAATCAATGTTGCCGTGGGTTGTGTAACTGATGGGTATAGATGGGGGGCGATCTTGCTTCTTAGAACCCTTTCAAAGATTTTTATGATATACGACGTTAGCACTATCGTCTGTAGTTCTTTGCAATTGCTTTATTGCCACCTTTGTAGAGTTGGGTTATGTCTGTTGTTTTTAGTGACTGTGGAATGACCCCTGTGTCCACGCTCCCTCTCCATAGAATGCAAAAGGCACTTATCAGGGACTCCTTGCAGTTCTTCACGAACACTGAGTTCCACGAGTCCGGGCCTGGGACAATTTATGGGCAATCTGCATATCAAGTACACGAAAGCCGTTAAGGCCGCATATCACCTGTTAACCATCAGTCAAGAATTCTATGACTCGTAAAACAAGGATTAATGTCAAAGCTCAATGTATATTCACTGAGAGACATACACCATTCCATGTATATATTCAGTGATGCCTCCCAATATCCAGCATAGTATACAATTTGTATGTTATTTCCGGTATTGCATACTGTTCGATTTAAAAAAAAAAAACATTTTCCCAATATTGCTAAAATTTATATTAGAAATAAACACGGAGTCAATACATAATTCGTGTAATAATCCGTTAAAAACAACAGAAAATAACTGCATGAACCTCCCACGAATAATTAAACATTAGGATTTTTATTCAGTTCTTGAGACTGACTTTTAAGAAAAGTATGAGTCTTTTTACTAGGAAGGTCACGGATCATTTAAAAAAAGAACAAGAATTTAAAGCAAAAGATTCATCAATTACATGTTTCGTGGTTTAATGGGTCATTCGGATCGTGAGTCAATTTACTTCTGGAAATACAACCTTGGAGAGAGTCATTTTCTTTTTTTATTTTTCTTTGGGTCACCTTGCATTGATAGAATACAGCCGATGTGTAAACAAGAAACAACCTAAAACTTATTGTTTATGCAGACTTAATACCAAGAAAGTATTCTTAATATTATTAAGGAAGATTACCTGTGGGATCCACGAGTATCTGATTACATTTCAGAGCCTCTGAATCGCTGAGAGAGCAGGCATATATGGCTCCAGGCTCGGGTATCTCACTGGAGCTGAATGACCACTGGGTATTATTAGCCCTAGGTGCCCCAACCAATGCCCTAGAGCAATGTGAGAAAAAACAACAGGTAATATGAGAAAATTATAATAATGTTTTGAAAGGTAAGTTATGAGCTAATTAACTGACTCATGCAAATACAATTTGGAGAGTTCATGTTCGTCATAATCTTATAATTACAAGACGGTAATAGTGGTTGACGGGTTAGTTAATTGCGAGTAAAGTCCGTCGATCACACAAAGATCATTAAGCTGCAAATATCTTGTTCACCACCAGTCAAGGAAAATTTAATCCCAAAAATATGAATTAAATTAAAACTCCCAGCATATAAACACAGAGATACTTACCTCGCTGTGTAACAACATGGCTGGTTAATATAATACATTATATATATATACTGAATTGCAATGAAAGTGAATATGTATGGTGTTAGGGAGAGGAGGATGATTGGAAGATAATAAGTCTAGAACAAAGTGCTATTGAAAATGTGAATGATACAGTTCACTTGCGAGAGTCTGATAAGATGCTAATGGTGGTGATGGAATTCTGAATGTATGTAAAGGAAAAAAAAATAAAAGTGAATGTAGAAAAATAGCAAGGTCGATAGGTCTAGGTAATGAAAAATCGAGTATGAGACCTGAAGGATGGAAGGTGAGGAAAATTATTTTTTTCAGATATTTGAGAGTGGATATCGTTGTAGATGGGTTAATGGAAGAAGTGAACCACAAAAGCTTCGAAAAAAAGAACATGGAATAAAAAAAATATCTGCAGTATGAAGGTAAAAAAAGAAGAAGAATGTAACAGAGTATGTGTGAGGCCACTGGAGGCAGTGGAAATGTTATGTTTGAGAGAACTGTCGGTGGTGAAAATTATGCAGAGAATGCGAAGCATAGCAATCAGAGAATGTAGGTTTCGAAAGGCTTAATACATAGGTTTAAAGAGGGCTTGTTGATATGCTGGGAGTGCGAGAACGTAGAGCATCAAAAGATGACCAAAAAAGATGAATAATTTGGTGTGGAGAGAGAGAGAGAGAGAGAGAGAGAGAGAGAGAGAGAGAGAGAGAGAGAGAGAGAGAGAGAGAGAGAGAGAGAGAGAGAGAGAGAGCGGTGGTCACAAGAATAGTTGGAATGAAGGGTATAAGGGATTTGAACACCCAGCAGCCTTCAGAGAATGTCCTTGGTCGCAGTGAATGGAAACAAGTAACATTTATGAAGAAATTCAGGAAGAAAAACTTTGTAGTTACCATATAATAGTTTATAGAATAGGAAGAGGATTAATATGTATAGAGGAGACTTTTACTTACAAACTCAACAGTGGCGAACCTATATTTTTGGGGCCCTGAAGCTTGAACTCTTATAGAGCCCCTTCGCAACTCCTCAAAGTTAACCCAAAAATTTTAAGCAATGTGGACTACATACGCTTCTGGGGCCTCTCCGGGATTAGGGGCCCTGAAGCCTAAGCTTCATTAGTTTCATAAAAGATCCGCCCCTGACACTTGCCAACCCACCTACCCTTCCACCCCCACTCACACCACAAGACACTCACCACAAGACACTCACCACAAGACACTCACCACAAGACACTCACCACAAGACACTCACCACAAGACACTCACCACAAAACACCAAAAAACACAAAACACACACAAAACACACACAAAACCACACACAAAACCACACACAAACACAAAAATACACAACACAAAAACACACACAAAAACACAATACACAAAAAATAAACAGACCACACAAAAAACACATAAAACACAAAAAAAAATAACACAGTGGGGTTCCACAGGGGTCAGTCCTAAGACCGGTGCTGTTTCTGGTATATGTGAACGACATGACGGAAGGAATAGACTCCGAAGTGTCCCTGTTTGCAGATGATGTGAAGTTGATGAGAAGAATTCAATTGGATGAAGACCAGGCAGAACTACAAAGGGATCTGGACAGGCTGCAGGCCTGGTCCAGAAACTTGCTCCTGGAGTTCAACCCCACTAAGTGCAAAATCATGAAGATTGGGGAAGGGCAAAGAAGACTCCAGACGGAGTACAGTCTAGGAGGCCATATACTACAAACCTCACTCAAAGAAAGTATATCGGGGGTGAGTATAACACTTGGCACATCTGACGTGCTCATAAACCAAATAACTGCTGGAGCATATGTGCGCCAAGCAAACCTAAGAACAGCATTCCGACATCTTAATAAGGAATCGTTCAGTACCCTGTACACCGTGCATGTCAGCCCTATATTGGAGTATGCAGCACCAGTTTGGAACCCACACCTAGCCAAGCACGTAAGGAAATTAGAAAAAGTGCAAAAGTTTGCAACAAGAATAGTCCCGGACCTAAGGGGCATGTCCTACGAGGAGAGGTTAAGGGAAATCGACGTGACAACACTGGAGGACAGGAGAGATAGGGGAGGGATATGATAATGGCATATAAAATACTGAGAGGAATTGAAAAGGTGGAAAGCGACTGGATGTTCCAGAGAGGGGACACAGAAACAAGGGGTCACAATTGGAAGTTGAAGACTCCTATGAGTCAAAGGGACGTTAGGAAGTATTTCTTCAGTCACAGAGTTGTCAGGAAGTGCATTATTATGGGAAGTGTTGTAGTGGAGGCAGGATCCGTACATAGCTTTATGAAGAGGTATGATAAAGCTCATGGAGTAGCGTCCAGTGAAGAGGCGGGGCCAGGAGCTGTGACTCGACCCCTTCAACTACAACTGAGTACAACTAGCTGAGTACACACACACACACTTAGTCTACTTGATATACGAGATAAATATTTTAAGATAGTGACAGATCTGATTGGCTTAAGATCCTCCGCTTGTCATCTGTTATTGATAATTTTTATATATAATATTAAATAAATATAAAGACGTATCATGTAGTAAATCCATTTCAAATATATTATAAAATATTAAATAAATGAGAAAAATATCACCTAAGGAACCTAATATTATTTGAATTCATCCTCTCTCGGTTTATATATATAGAATAAGTAAAAAAAAAATATACAAAAAAAGAAACATGGGAGGACTGAAAGAAACAGGAAAAACTAGAAAGAAACAGAGAGAAAACAAGAAATACAAATTTAAGATACCAACCATGCACTGCCCCGTGAAGCATAGAGGGCGATGGAGTACCCAAAATATGAGTGCCTGTTCTGCATCCTGAACGCTGGTTCCCACAGGACGTAACTGGCTTTCGTGTCCAGGTTGAAGGCTCGTGTGGGGGTAACTACATACCCAAGAAGCACAGTCAGTGCCCACACCACACCCACAACCTCCCCCACTCCCCTCACACACATCCCACAATAATCTGGATCGACTTCTTCCGTATTCTGCTGAAAAAATAAATTTTCATCATTACCAGTTCTTGTGACAATTTATTTATAAATTATGAATAAATATATAATACATATAACCTTATTATAAAAAGCGCAATTTAATTTAACCTAATTCAACTACATATATTTTAGTTAAGTTTACAATAATTTAATAATAAACAAACAATGATTTTTTTTTTCGTTAAGTTCAGAATGATTTTTGCGAAATTATTGCATACACAAATATTTGCTTGCCTTATATGGCAAGAAAAACGTTGTTATTTTAGCTTCAGTCGTAAGTTTCATATATTCGGCACGACATATATTTATATACATTATATATATATATATATATATATATATATATATATATATATATATATATATATATATATATATTATATATATACATATATATATATATATATATATATATATACATATATATATATATATATATATATATATATATATATATATATATATATATATATGCAAAAAGATCACAGTAAACAGGTGATATCAAAATATGCAAGACAACCACTATGAAAAAATAGTTCCTTGATAATGTGAGTAGTCACGAAAGCGCTTGGAATTCTTCTATTTTTTCATAGTGGTTGTCTTGCATATATATATATATATATAGGATGGGGTCCACCTCTAGTGCTGGGAGGGTCTGTTGGCTGTTCCCATTTGGAGCCCTCCTGGAGCCTAGACATCCATTGTGTGCACGGATGTTGCCAGTAGAGGGATTGAGTGCACATTCCCTATGGCACACCTGGCAGATGCCTCGGGGACGGGTTCCAAGGCGTTGGCTCTGTCCTGGAGATTCCTGGGAACCCTGCACTTCTTGTGACATGGTGTGGGTGGGAGGGCGCCAGCTGTGGGGTACCGGGTGAAGGACAGCATGGATGCATGGGGGATGGGGGTGGGAGAGTAGTGAGCGGGAGTGTGAGTAATTCGTGAGGCACTAAACGGCAACACTCTTGGTCAGGAAGTCAGTAGGCCTAGACCAGGAATGGGGGGTGAGGGGAGTGGCCCTATATGTTCACTTAAGATGCACATTGCTAACTTTTGCTAATTGATATACTTAGAAACAACCTCGCCATTTGGCACACTGATCGCCCTGTTCTCACTGTTAACCAAGGTTATATATATATATATATATATATATATATATATGAAATTTTATAATATTTTGAATATTTGTTAAAATAATAATGATAAATAATCATAATAAAATCAATAATAATAGCAATAATACTGATAATAAACTTCTAGGCATTAATAAGTCTAATGAATACAGACTCATTAATTTTGATGTTACTTCGTTGTTTAGTAAAATACAAGTAGATGACCTGTTAGATTACCTTTCAGAAGACCTTCCAAATTATGATCTTCCCTTAAACACTAATCAGACTGTATATTAAAATGGTATTCAATACCGACAGGTTGGTAAGACACATGTGCAACAGTTAGGTATCTTTATTCGGAAACGTTTCGCCCACACTTATCTTCTTCAGTCGATTTGATTAAATTGTGCACTTTGGTTTATAAATTTGTGCTTATTGACAAATTCTACGTACAGAAATTTAGCTTGGTGACGGGTAATCCTTTGTGCCATGTGTTGAGTAATTTGTATATGGAGTATTTTGAGACCAAAATACTCAGAAATATCCTTCCTCCAAATACCGAATGGATGAGGTATGTAGATGATGTATTTTGTCTGTAGTCTTATAATTAGTCCTGATAATATAATATCTTTATTTCTACAAGTACATGTACAAGGTATACAAGCCTTCCTGACATCAATAACATACTACTAGAAAGCCGCTTGTTATGCAGAGCATTTCGGGCAAATTAGGTAAATTTTGTCCCAGGATGCGACCCACACCAGTCGACTTACACCTACAGGTACCCTTTTTACTGATGGGTGAACATGGACAGCAGGTGTCTTGAAAAAAAAAAACCAGTTCTTAATGTTTCCTGCCATACCGGGAAATTGAACCCCGGACCTCAGTGTATGAGCAGCGTGCCCTAGCGATCGAGTTACGGGACATCTTTCTGCCTAGATTAAACTCATTAGTTACTTCCATTAAGTTCACTATAGAAAGTGAATAACTGAAATATGGATCTGACAAACCTCACAGAGAGGAATAGGGTGTCGTTCCATGAGATACCCATGGGTAAGGGGGGTATGGCCGATTCGGAGACGGGAGAGCGCAGTCTCCTGAATACGGCAACGGTGGTAAAAAGGCCACAAACCTAAAAGCAGTTTAATAGAGTGCAATTTGTTATGGAGCATGCCCGACCACCGTTGTTGCCAACGGCCGCGAAGACTGGCAGAGATGAGTGGAAAATAATCTCTGAATGGAATATAGGAAACCGAAAGATCAAGTACCGCTGACCGCGCACCAGCATCCGCTTGTTCATTGCCCTGCACATCAATGTGTCCAGAGACCCAACAGAAAACGACGTCTTTGTTTTTGCTAGCCACACTCCGCAACCATAGTTGAATATTAAGGACTAATGGCTTGTAAAGCACTGAGGGAATCTGAAATGATCATAAACGTCGAAGGAGACATATATGTAATACGGAGTGGCGCTATGAGGATGGCATGCAACTCGGCAGTAAAAATACTAGCCGAGTCTAACAAATGACCTCAGACAATATCGTCAGGGAACACCGCCGCGAACCCAACACCATCAGAAGATTTAGAACCATCTGTATAAACAGCAACGGCATGAGCATGCGACCGGAAGTGATCGAGAAAAAGAGGGAGAAGTAGTCATAGGCAGGAGAGGTTTGGCACACAGCAGTAGAGAACAGACACGAACCGTAGGAACCTCCCAACGGGGAAGGGAAAAGGCAGACGCTAAATGAACATACAAGGGAGGCAACTGGAGAGAAGACAGGAGTGACTGAAGACGAAGAAAAAACAGTTGGAGTAAGCAGGGGCGCCGAACAAATAGTGGGCTTCTACTAACGTCTGAGACCAACCTATATGTAAAAGGAACACGAAGGTCATGAGCGCGTACAAAGTAACGAAGACAATGAGCATCATGATGATCAGCTAAGGAAGGAACATTCGTCTCTGCATAGAGGCTTTCTACAGGGGATAAACGAAAGGCATCAAGGCATAAACATAGACCCTGATGATGAAGGGTATTAACTTAGAAAGAGTTGTAGGAGAAGCCGCAGAATAGATTTGGTCGCCATAATCCAGCTTGTACAAGACTAGGGTGGAATGCAAACTGAGGAGAGTTCGGCGATCTGCTCCCCATGAACAACGTACAAGAATTTTATGAAGATTCAGCCGACCATGGCACGCTGCCTTCAAAGAGGAAATGTGAAGGTTCCATGTCAACCGGCGATCGAAGAGAATTCCAAGAGACTTGACCGTATCACATTCTGGAATATGTGAGTCGTGTAAATAAAATGGAATATCTGGGATAAGAGGACGTCTAGTGAAGGTAATGAAATGGATTTTCGTACTGGAAAACTTAAATCCATGAGAAGTGGCCCAATACGAAACTCTGTCAATCGCATCCTGAAGAGAGGCTGCTACCAGTCGACAGTCAGCGTCTGCATAAGCTGTAGTGAAATCATCCACAAAGTGACGACCAAATATGAGATGGAAGAATGTAAGGAAGGTAATTTACAGCCAAGAGAAAAAGAGTAGTGCTAGGGACACAACCTTGTGGGACTCCCTCTGCTTGAACAAAGTCTGGGGAAAGCGAGGCGACAACACGGACACGAAAATGTCTGTCAGATAAAGCATCAAGGGACATTGGTAGATTACCGTGGAGGTCTAAGGAGTGGGTTTAGGCTAAGATGTTATACCTCTGAGTGGTGTCATATGCTTTCTCAAGATCAAAAAAGACTGATAGGAGGGAGTGTTTGTTAGCAAAGGCATTTTGCACATACGTATCTAAGTGGAGCAAGGGGTCCAAAGTACCTCTCACTATTAGCCTGCCAGAAATGCCTAGGCATTTCGGGCAGACTAATAGTGAGAGGTTCAAGTAAGTTTATTCAGGTATTCACAAATATATTTACATAGATTATCATACATAGCAGCATATGTGTAAAGAACCTAGAATAACCTAAAAAAAATCAGACAGGCCCCGAGGTGCCTGGTTTGCAAAACGGAAGGACAATGGAAGATTTCCATTGTTGAGGGAGAACTCCTCACATCCAATTAAGATTGAAAACACGCAAAAGGACTGTAATAACTGTAGAATGCAGATGTTGTAGCATACTGATACAAATATCATCAGGCTCAGCTGCCAATGACTGGCAAGCAGAAAGCGTGGACTCTAGCTTTGGGAAAGTCGAGGAAATGGTAGACACGAAGTCTTGCCAACAAGTGCGTTTAGCGTCGTGTATGACGCAAGGGCAACTGCCTTTGCCCACTTAAAATCCAAAAGTTGATCTGAGGCCATATTATATCGATAACAGTCTCACATAGCAATTTTCAAACGCACTGCATGGGCACACGCAAGAGACCACTAAGGCACGCATGTCTGTGAATGCCTGCCTGAGGTTTGAGGAATAGAACGTGACGCTTAGTGGTGGCTCGTGTATAGGCACTGCGGAACTGCAGCACCTTTTATTTTCACTCAATGTTATCGATAACATTCGAGTCTTTTTTAATTCTTACTCTATACATGTAAATTATATAATCCTCAAGCTTAATGTCAGTGGCCATCCGATATTATTATTATTATAATCAAAAGAAGTGCTAAACCACAGGGGTCATACAGTGCAGCAGGGTAGGGCAGGGTGCAGGGAGAACGGGTTGTAAGATGGAGAGGGATGATTAGTAGGGTATGGAGTACAGCAGGACAGTGGATAGTGCAGGGATAGAGGGTAGCAAGAGATCGAGGTAGAAGGGACTGAGGGAGGTGCTAGAGGTATAATCTTCAGAGTTTGTGTAGTAAGTCAGTTTCTGTCAAAAAGTCAACGAGAGAGTCAGGATTAAAGGAGGGTCCATCAGCAAGAAGGGAAGGTAAAGAAAAGGCCGCAGAGCGAAGACGCCGTTGGAGGTAAATTCTGCGTGCTCGTTGATAAAGTGGACAGTCCAACAGAATATGTCGAACAGACACTGGAACCTGACAATGCTCACAGAGAGGAGCAGGGAGCCTCTCCATGAGATACCCGTGCGTAAGACGAGTGTGGCCAATGCGAAGACGGGAGAGTGTAGTCTGCCAACCTCGACATTGGTGACAAGAAGAAGGCCAGAAATCTATACTCGGTTTAATAGATCGAAGTTTGTTATTTAGCAGGTCAGACCAGCGTTGTTGCCAACGGGTGCGAAGGTGGGTAGCAATGACCGCAAAATAGTCCATATAAGGAACACCTCTATATGAAACTGGAAGGTCATGTACTGCTGACCGCACAGCAGTGTCTGCCTGTTCATTGCCCTGTACGTCAACATGACCAGGGACCCAACAAAAAACAATAGCTTTGTGCTTGCTAGAGATACGGAATAACCAAAGTTGGATACGAAGAACTAGGGGGTGAGGTGTATCAATTTTACGGATAGCCTGTAAAGCACAAAGGGAGTCTGAAACGACCATAAATGGTGATACAGGCATAGATGCAATACGGATAAGTGCCACAAGAATGGCATACAATTCAGTCGCAAATATGCTAGCCGAAGGTAATAGATGCCCTCACACGACGCTGTCCGGAAACACTGCTGCGAATCCGACGCTGTCAGACGACTTTGAACCATCGGTGTATACTGCGATGGCATGGGAATGAGAACGGAAGTGGTCTAGAAAAAAAGAACGAGAAGCCGCAGTAGGTAGGCGGGCTTTCGCGCATGGTCGAGGAATAGAACAGACACGGACAGCAGGAACTTCCCAAGGGGGTAGGGGAAAGGGAGATGTCACATGAACATATAGAGGTGGTAGCTGAAGGGAAGACAGGAGTGAATGTAGACAAAGAGAAAAGGGACGAAGTAAGCAGGGGCGACGAACAAATAAAGAGCGTCTACTAACATCTGTAACAATCCTATACATGGAAGGATTGCGGAGGTCATGAGAGCGAACATAATAGCGAATGCAATGTGCATTACGACGATCGGACAAGGATGGAATGTTCGCTTCTACATAGAGGCTCTCAACCGGGGAAGAACGAAATGCACCAAGGCATAAGCGTAATCCCTGGTGATGGATGGGATTAAGGATGGAAAGAGTAGCAGGGAGGCCGCCGAATATATCTGGTCACCATAATCGAGTTTTGATAAAATTAGGGCTGAATGTAGACGAAGGAGAGTTCTACGATCAGCCCCCCATGAAAGATGTGCGAGGGATTTAAGGAAGTTCAGCCGGCTGTGACAAGTTGCCTTAAGAGAGGTAATATGAGGTTTCCATGACAATCGACGGTCAAACAGGAGGCCAAGAAACCTGACTGTATCACGTTCTGGAATACGTGAGTCGTATAGGTACAATGGATGATCAAAGACCACTGAACGTCTAGTAAACGTAATTTGATGAGTTTTGCCACTAGAAAATTTAAACCCGTGAGTGGTGGCCCAATCAGAAACCCGGTTGATGGCATGCTGGAGGGAAACTGCATGAGGTGACAGTCAGCACCTGCACAAGCTATAGCAAAGTCATCCACATAGAGCGATGACCAAATATTGGATGGGAGAACAGATGCCAGATTATTTATAGCAAGGAGAAAGAGTGTTGTGCTCAGAACACAACCCTGGGGGACACCTTCAGCTTGGACAAATTCCGGGGAAAGCTCATTACTAACTCGGACACGGAAATGTCTGTCAGTTGAGAAGGCCTTAAGGAAGAATGGTAGGTTGCCTCGGAGGCCTAAGGAGTGGGCCTCGGCCAAGATATTATATCTCCAAGTTGTGTCATAAGCCTTCTCAAGGTCGAAAAAGATGGCGATAACCGAGTGGTTATTAGCAAAGGCATTACGAATATACGTATCCAAGCGCAGTAAGGGGTCAATGGCAGAACGGTCTTTACGAAAGCCATATTGACTAGGGGAGAGACTATTGTGGGTCTCTAAATACCACATCAAACGTCTATTAACTAGACGTTCCATCACCTTGCATACTGCACTGGTAAGAGCGATGGGACAGTAGTGGAAGATATCACGTCCCATAGTACCCGGTTTGCGAAAAGGGAGAACAATAGCAGACTTCCACAGCTGGGGAAGAACTCCTTGCGACCATATAAGACTATAGAGTCGTAAGAGGACAGTAAGATCAGACCGATGTAAATGCTGTAGCATACGAATATGTATGCCGTCTGGCCCAGCTGCCGATGATCGGCAAGCAGAGAGTGTTGCCTCCAGTTCTTGAAGGGTAAAAGGCACATTATAAGATTCTTCTTTAAGAGAAGAAAAATTTAAGGGCTTTAACTCGCTGGCAGACTTAGAAGAAATAAACGAGGGGCATAGATGGAGCCCCTGAGAAATGCGGACCAGATGATTACCAATTTCAGTGGCAACGGCAAGAGGGTGTGCTATATCGACACCGGCAACCTGAAGAACAGGAGGCGGGTCGGGGGGAGAATTTACCACTTAATTTCCGCACTTCCAGGCTGCACTCATCGAGGAAGCCGAAGTGGCAGTAGAAACGTAATCTCGCCAGCAAGTGCGTTTAGCGTCACGTATGACACGGCGAGCAATAGCTCTCTTCTGCTTAAAATCAAGGAGTCTCTCTGTGGTTCTGTTATACCGATACCTGCCCCACGCAGAGCATTTCAAACGTACTGCCCGAGTACAAGCAGGAGACCACCAAGGCACGCACTTCTGAGGATGCTTGCCCGAGGTTTGGGGAATAGAATGTGAAGCCGCTGTGAAGATGGAGGACGAAAAGAGATGTAAAACCTCATCAATGGAGGACGAGGAAGGAACCTCATGAATAGCAGTAAGATGTCCGTAAAGGTCCCATTTCGCCCGGTCAAATTGCCAGCATGTGCAACGAGGAGGTGGAAAAAAGAAGGGGACTTAAGGATTATTGGGAAATGATCGCTGTCATGTAAGTCCGGGAGGACAGACCAGGTGAAGTCATGGACTGTTGAGAAAGAGCAGATGGAGAGATCGATACAGGAGAAAGAATGAGTTCGAGGATCAAAATGGGTAGGAGTACCAGTATTTAAAACATGGAGGGGGTAGAAGCAAGAAATGCCTCCAACTGAACGCCACGGGAGTCACAGTGTGACCCTCCCCAGAGAAAATGGTGTCCGTTAAAATCGCCAAGTAACAGAAGGGGTGGCGGTAAGGAAGAAACCAGAAAATCAACATCTGGGATAGACAATGCCCACGAAGGGGAGAGATATAAAGAACAGAGTGTATAACACTTATTCAAGTGGATACGGACTGCGGTGTAATGTAAGGAAGAAGGAACATAGAGCTGACGGTATGGAACACCAGTGCGTGTAAGAAGAGCACTTTCGTTAAAGGTTCCATCGGAAAAAGGATTCGATGAATAGGGCCTGATAACAGTGGATTGTAGTTTGGGTTCTTGCAAACAGACCCCAACAGGGGAAAACTGGGAGAGCAACACCTGAAGTTCACCCCGGTTACCCCTGAGGCCTCGGATATTCCACTGCAAATAAGCAATGATTTATGGAGAGAAAGATATAAGTGGAAGTGAGAGGAATCTATGGACTAGGGTTAGAAAAGTCCACGTGTGGAGGCAGCGGAAGATCTGTAATCAGAGAAGGAGGAGGGCGGTGTGGAGGAAGGAGGGGTGTAGACGAAGAAGAGAGAGGAGGAAGAACCTCAGGTGGAGCGGTGTCCATCATATACTTTATCATATACTTTAGTACAGTCTATAGACTGCACTAAAGTAGAAGGCGAGGAGATGGAAGAGGAAACTGTCGAAGGGGCTTGGGAGGGGACAGGGGATGAAGGTAGTGTACGAGGAGGAGGATGAACCTCCACACGTTACAGAACTAGTCGGAGGCGAAGAACCCGGCAATAGGGATTTTTTGCCGGACTTTTGAGAAGTTTAGTTGAAGGACGAGGACGTGTAGACTCAGAACTGTGTGAGTGAGTAGAGGAAAGAGTGCGGACAGTATGGGATGCCGAGGTAGGGACCTCGGAGCCAAGAACATCAAAAGGATTCGAGACAATGGTGACTGATGATGAGGCGACCACAGAGGAAGCCGGGGAAGTTGGGACCCCAGGAGCGGGGCGACATTTAGCAATGTGGGAATAGGAAATACAGGAAAGTCTCCCTTGAAGGCGTAGATGAGAGACGGCCATAGCATACGAGAAGCCTTCCGCCTCTTTGAGACAATGAATTTCCCGCTCATTCAGGTAAATCTGACAATGGCGAGAGTACGATGGATGTGCCTCATGACAATTAAGGTAAGAGGGAGGTAGAGTACAAGAAGGACTGGCATGGTCGTCGGCACCACAGACTGCAATATTTCGCTGGATGACCAAAACGCCAGCAGTTTCTACACTGTTGTGGTGTAGGGGTCACCTTTCGAACTTGTAAATGTTGATCTGCAATGTAGACCGAAGGTGGGAGTTCACGGCAGTCAAACGTTAAACGAGCGACATTGCAAGGATAACGTCTCTGCTTATTGGCTGGGAGGACAAAAGTGTCAACTTTAAGGATAGGGAGTTCTTGGAGCTCAAGCTGCTCCAAAATGTCATCACCACATGTATGGAAATTCAGTTGGACAATGGTGTGGGGTAAAATGACAGTACCACTACAAGAATTAAGAGAATGATGCTTGTCAATAGTGATAGGAATAGTATCTATGGTCGTAAGAAGAGAAAGATCGCGAGCTTTACCACCATTCTGGACTGTGATGATGCGAGTGCCGCTCTTGAGAGCGTGAAATGAGATATCTTTACCTACATGGCGTAGGAGAGCTTTACCAATACTATGATCGGAAAGATAGGTAGTTGGAGTAGTCGGTCTTAGAGTAAAAAAACTTTGTCCATTGAGTAGTGTGAAACAAAGTGTTTAAGGGGAGTGTGTGACGAGTTGGTCGTTTCTGAGATGAACGAGAAGGAAGTGTCGAATCGTCATGTAAGGGTCTTGGTCGTTTGGATGTGGGACGGGCGAGCAATCCGAAAATTGCCGCACCGTTGAGGGAGAAGCCGGAATCAAGGTCAGAAAAGAGCGAAGGTCAGACTTGTCAAAAGGGCCGGTCGGAACCCTGGTATCTGAAGCAGGTGACGAAACGGCACCAGCAAGAGGTACAGGGGTATTAGAGATGTCTGAAGAGTTGTCCATTAACGAGACAGGGTCAGTACTGGGTGCGGTATCAGGAAGGGGCCCGGGGGTAGGTTCACAGTTTGGGGCATCCATGGTTAGGTTCACGGGCTAGGGCATCCATGGTTAGGTTTCTTCTTTCTTTTTGTTTTTAAGAAAAAAAAAGAAAGAGAAGAAAATAAAAATAAAAAAAAGACTAAAAAAAAGGGGGGAATTTGGAGGAATAGCTCCTAGGAGGAATGAAAGGGGCGTAAATCACCCTCCGCGCCCAAGAGGACCTCAACACCGCAAGTAGGACAGATGCTGCATGGAACCCGTACCATACTCTACCCTTCACGCCAGTAAACCAGCAATCTGGGATAGCAACCTCACATCCAGCGAGCTACCTCGGCGGACAAAAGAGAGGGCGGCCGGATATCCGCCACAAAGCATACCTCCTTCAGTCACCACCCCCGGAATCCGAAAGGTGGCCTCCAGAGATACACCAGTCGCCCGAAAGATACCCAAAGCCACTCCCCGGGAGACCGGAGAGGGAGGTTCATCCCCAGGCGATCCAGATTCCACGGCAAACTACACCACCACCAAGAACCTCAACGGAAAGGGGTAGACCACGGTACCCTTCCCCCTACCTAGGAACTAGAATGCCTGTGGAGGGAAGCTCCCAGGGTAAAGAGGGGAAGGAAATAAGGGAGGGATGTGGAGGAGGAAAGGGAAAAGGGAGGAAGGGGAAAATGGGAAAGGGAAGGGGGGATTTGGGGGGTAATTAGGTTCGGTCTGAGGAAGAAGACCAAAAGGTCCAATTCCTCAGACCGATAGCCTCTTTACCTTGTCAAGGAGCCCCCCTTAAAGAGGTTTACGTTGTGTAAATTTTAACTTTAATATTCAAATTTTATTAATTAAATTGGTTATTGTGAAGTAATTAGCGAACGTTTCTTCTAGTTAGAAATTAATAATAGTGTTTTAGTTTATTAGGTAATTAGGTCTGCTTAATATTCATTAAATCAATTTTCTTAATTACTTATATACTTATAGTATTATTTATAGCATTTTGGGACGTGTTGGTCCCAATTCGTCTTTTTTATAAAAGAAACTAGCAAAATATAAATACTGATTTCATGTGATAATTTCCGATTGCCTCTTCTAATTCCCTTCTCCTTTCAACATTGATAACCTGATAATTCACATTCTGACTGCCTCCTTTCTTATTGTGCTGGTATATTTTAGGATAATGGTCTCTATGAGATAAAGAGAGAATTCCTCTGTAGGTTAGCTACAGTGCTGGTGATTCTTAGTTGAAGGGTTGAATTAGTATAGAGCTGTTTGTCTTAATTTTCTGTTTATATGTGCAAACCTGTGAATACCAAATCTGATACTTAAATGAATTATAAATAAATGCTACTCTCTGCACTAATATTTTATCCGTACATTGAAGTACATTGATCTCGAGTAATGAAATGATAACTTTCTTGGATCGCTAGACGACCGAAATACATATAGTTTACTTTCACACTCGTTTAAAAATATTTTCTATTTATTAACACATCGGCCGATTCCCACCAAGGCAGAGTGGGCCGAAAAAGAAAAACTTTCATCATCATTCACTCCATCACTGTCTTGCCAGAGGGGTGCTTTACACTACAGTTATAAAACTGCAACATTAACACCCCTCCTTCAGAGCGCAGACACTGTACTTCCCATCTCCAGGACTCAAGTCCGGCCTGCCGGTTTCCCTGAATCCTTTCATAAATGTTACCTTGCTCATACTCCTACAGCACGTCAAATATTAAAAACCATTTGTCTCCATTCACTCCTATCAAATACACTCACGCATGCTTGCTGTAAGTCCAAGACTCTCACACACAAAACCTCCTTTACCCCCTCCCTCCAACCATTCCTAGGCCGACCCCTACCCCGCCTTCCCTCCAATACAGATTTATACACTCTCGAAGTCATTCTGTTTCGTTCCATTCTCTCTACATGTCCGAAGCACCTCAACAACCCCTCCTCAGCCCTCTGGATAATAGTTTTGGTAATCCCGCACCTCCTCCTATTTTCCAAACTACGAATTCTCTGCATTATATTCACACCATACATTGCCCTCAGACCTAACATCTCCACTGCCTCCAGCCTCCTCCTCGTTGCAACATTCATCACCCATGCTTCACACCCATATAAGAGCGTTGGTATAACTATACTCTCATACATTCCCCTCTTTACTTCCATGGACAAGGTTCTTTGTTTCCACAGACTCCGAAGTGCACCACTCACCCTTTTTCCCTCATCAATTCTATGATTCACCTCATCCTTCATAGACCCATCTGCTGACATGTCCACTCCTAAATATCTGAATACATTCACCTCCTCCATACTCTCTCCCTCCAATCTGATATCCAATCTTTCGTCACCTAATCTTTTTGTTATCCTCATCACCTTACTCTTTCCAACATTCACTTTAAATTTTCTTCTTTTACACACCCTACCTAGTTCATCCACCAACCTCTGCAACTTATCTTCAGAATCTCCCAAAAACACAGTGTCATCAGCAAAACGCAACTGTGACAACTCCCACTTTGTATTTGATTATTTTTTAACCCCACACCTCTTGCCAAGACCCTCGCATTCACTTCTCTTACAACCCCATCTATAAATATATTGAACAACCACGGTGACATCACACATCCTTGTCTAAGGCCCACTTTTACTGGGAAATAATCTCCCTCTCTCCTACACACTCTAACCTGAGCCTCATTATCCTCATAAAAAATAGATAGTAACATCTATATCCTTTGCACAATATTAAAATAATTATTCCTAAGCAACAATTATAGCAGAAAGTTTCTCACCTGTAATGAGCAAAACAACTCTCTTGTTGCTCCTCAGTCAACCTCCTCACTGCTTCCCACTTCTTACTTCACACACAGCCAAGAGTCGAATGAACGCATAAAAGAGTTGTAACCAGTCACTGGTAAGCGATATGTTATCTCTTATCTCAATCTCAGACAGATTACAGGGTACTTAAGAATACACACAGACACACTGTGCTTACGACTCTAGTGTTATCATTGTTATCACCGGAAACAAAATCTAAGAGTCAACAGTATCATAATACAGTCAACAGTTAATAACGGAATCAAGTTAGTAGTTAGTAACAGAGCAGTCATTATTGAAATAAAATCAGCAGTCAGTAAAGCAGAAGTCAATAACGAAATCATGTTTGCGGTTAGCAATGCATGAACCTAAAACGAAATCAAGTCAATAATGAGTACAGCAGCAGTCAGTAAAGTTGCAATCAATATAGGAATAAAGTCGACATTAAAGCAGCAGTGATTAACACAATGAAGTCAAAAGTAGGTAAAGAATCAGACCATAATAGAAAGATGTCAACAATCATATATTTAAGACAATAATCAGTAATGCAGCGGTTATTAAGAAAATAAAGTACAAGTCAGTAAATCAGCAGCTAATAACGGAATCAAACAATCAATCAATATATAATACAATGACATTATGTCTTCACTAATTAACTAAAATACAAACATAGTATACAGAGGTCCTCATGACTATACCACAGAGAATTATCTGGATCCCACCAGACGGGGTCGTTAGGACCACACCAGACATGGATGTCAAGACCCAAAATAAATGATCATCAATAATACATCATAATACTTAGTCGTCAAGACAACACCTGACTCAGCCTTCAGTATAATATCAGACGTAGTCGTAAGACCGCAAATAGACTTGGTCGTTAAAAATTAGAGGAAACGATCGTGAACAGTAGTTCAAGTTCAGTTATCAAGTCGTTGAGACCATACCATTACTGTTTCTAAATAACACGTCAGACCTGGTCGTCAGTACCATATCAGATATGGTCGTCTAAAAAACGAACAGACACTACTGACAACACAACACCAGACGTGGTTTTCAAGACCACACCAGATGAGATCGTCAAAACTGCATGAAACTCGATCTAAATAATACAGCTTTACTCTTTATGTAGAACTTTATGAAGTCATGAGGAATAACTGCACAAGGCGAACTGTTCTCCCCAAGAGCGGATATCCAGGTCTCAGCGCAGACATCAATCAACTTGAAGAAACTTTTTTTTTCTAAAGTCTAAAAGATTCAATTAACTTTCTGAATAAGGAAAGAAGCTTATGCACCTAGTCAGAAACATTGTTTCAGACTATGGAACAGAACTCTTCTCCAGGCTGAGGGACTGACAACCTCAAATCTAAGTCTTCAAGGGTGATGGACTGATTACATCGTCTTCACATCTCTACTGCTCCTGCCTACTTTCTGTACTCGACTGAAGAAGCCTACTGTGTATGCGAAACGTTTCGAAATAAAGCTGCCTAACTGGTGCCTATGAGGTTTGTAGTCTTTGGCCACCTAGACTGTATTCTGTCTACGGTCTTCTTTGCTCTTCCCCGATCTTCATTCTGCCCTGATTACTACTAATGAAATCACTTCCTAACAAGTGTTCTACCACTTTACTTCTGATTATTTTATCTTATATATTACATTGCATGGCAGGGATGTCCGTGATACTGGCATTTAGCTCAATGATTCCTGTCTATTTTTTTCAATATTAGAACAGAGTGTGTGTGTGTGTGTGTTAGTTACCATTTTGTCCTAGGCACATGTCGATTAGACACTAGGCCTGTTGTATGTATGTGTGTGTGTAACGAAACACTTCGAAATGTTTCGGCCCCGCCGGGAATTGAACCCGGGCCCTCCGTGCGTGAAGCAAGAGCGCTAGCCACCATGCCATCGGGGCATTGTGTGTGTGTGTGTGTGTGTGTGTGTGTGTGTGTGTGTGTATGTGTGTGTGTATTCGTGTGTGTGTTCGTGTGTGTATGTGTATGTACTCGCCTAGTTGTGGTTGCAGGGGTCGATTCATAGCACCTGGCCCCACCTCTCCCTTCGCCATGAGCTTTATCATACCTCTTCTTAAAGCTATGAATGGAACCTACCTCCACTACATCGCTTCCCAAACTATTCCACTTCTCGACCACACTGACTGAAGAAATACTTCCTAACATCCCTGGGATTCATCTGAGTCTTCAACTTCCAACTGTGTCCCCTTGTTGCTGTGTCCCATCTCTGGAACATTGTGTCTTTGTCCACCTTGTCAATTCCTCTCAGTATTTTATATGACGTTATCATGTCCCCCCTATCTCTCCTGTCCTCCAGTGTCGTCAGGTCGATTTCCCTTAACATCTCCTCGTAGGACATACCCCTTAGCTCCGGGACTAGTCTTGTTGCAAGCCTTTGCACTTTCTCTAGCTTCTTTATGTGCTTGGCTAGGTGTGGGTACCAAACTGGTGCTGTATACTCCAATATAGGCCTAACGTACACAGTGTACAGGGTACTGAACGATTCCTTATTAAGATGTCGGAATGCTGTTCTTAGGTTTGCTAGGCGCCCGTATGCTGCAGCAGTTATTTGGTTGAAGTGCGCCTCAGGAGATGTGCCTGGTGTTATACTCACCCCAAGATCTTTTTCCTTGATCGAGGTTTGTAGTCTCTGGCCCCCTAGACTGTTCTCCGTCTTCGGTCTTCTTTGCCCTTCCTTAATGTTCATGACGTTGCACTTAATGGGGTTGAACTCCAGGAGCCAATTGCTGGACCACGCTTGCATCCTGTCCAGATCCCTTTGTAGTTCTACCTGGTCCTCATCCGATTGAATTCTTCATCAACTTCACATCATCTGCAAACAGGGACACTTCGGAGTCTATTCCTTCCGTCATGTCGTTCACAAATACCAGAAACAGCACCGGTCCTAGGACTGACCCCTGTGGAACCCAACTCGTCACCGGCGCCCACTGACACCTCGCCACGTATCATGACTCGCTGCTGTCTTCCTGATAGGTATTCCCTGATCCATTGGAGTGCCTTCCCTGTTATCCCTGCCTGGTCCTCCAGCTTTTGCACTAATCTCTTGTGTGGAACTGTGTCAAACGCCTTCTTACAGTCCAAGAAAATGCAATCTACCCACCCCTCTCTTTGTCTTACTGCTGTCACCCTGTCATAGAACTCCAATAGGTTTGTGACACAGGATTTCCCGTCCCTGAAACCGTGTTGGCCGTCATTGATAATCTCATTCCTTTCTAGGAGTTCCACTACTCTTCTCCTGATAATCTTCTCCATGACTTTGCATACTATACATGTCATTGACACTGGTCTGTAGTTTAGTGCCTCATGTCTGTCTACTTTTAAAAAATTGGGACTACATTTGCTGTCTTCCATACCTCAGGTAGTCTCCCTGTTTCGATAGATGTGTTGAAGATTGTTGTTAGGGTTACACATAGCTCCTCTGCTCCCTCTCTCAGGACCCATGGAGAGATGTGCGGCCCCGTCGCCTTTGAGGTATCTAGCTCACTCAGCAGCCTCTTCACTTCTTCCTCGGTTGCATGTATTGTGTCCAGCACTTGGTGGTGTACCCCACCTCTCCGTCTTTCTGGAGTCCCTTCTGTCTCCTCTGTGAAGACTTCTTTGAATCTCATGTTGAGTGTACTCGCCTATTTGTGGTTGCAGGGGTCGAGTCATAGCTCCTGGCCACGCCTCTTCACTGATTGCTGCTAGATCCTCTCTCTCCCTGCTCCATGAGCTTTATCAAACCTAATCTTAAAATTATGTATGGTTCCTGCCTCCACTATGTCACTTTCTAGACTATTCCACTTCCTGACAACTCTATGACTGAAGAAATACTTCCCAACATCTCTTTGACTCATAGGAGTCTTCAACTTCCAATTGTGACCCCTTGTTTCTGTGTCCCCTCTCTGGAACATCTTGTCTCTGTCCACCTTATCTATTCCTCGCAGTATTTTACATGTCGTTATGTCTTCCCTGACCCTCCTGTCCTCCAGTGTCGTCAGGCCGATTTTCCTTAACCTTTCTTAGTAGGTCAATCCCCTTGGCTCTGGAACTAGTCTTGTTGCAAACCTTTGCACTCTCTAATTTCTTGACGTGGGTTCCAACCTGGTGACGTACGTACGTGTGTGTACTCACCTAATTGTGGTTGCAGGGGTCGAGACTCAGCTCCTGGCCCCGCGCGTGTGTGTGTGTGTGTGTGTGTGTGCGCGCGCGCACAAATACGCCCTTCTGAGAATACTGAAACAAGAATGATCTCGAAACAATTAAAGAGGGAAAAATAAGAGTTTAAAATTATTTCATAATGTCGTTTAATAGAAATTTAGGTGTATATATGTTATGTTTTGATGTTTAAATTGGCTTGACAAGTAAATGACTCATGAGGATTTAGACTAAAGTGAGGACCTGCCAATCATTGGTGTTCGGGACTAATACGATGCTCCTCTTACGTAACTCTAGTTGTCACGGATTATTGTAAACACAACTCTATAACTGGCATTCAATTTGAGGCATAAAATTTCTGGAAAGTTGTAATAATGAGGAAACGAGGGGATATCTTTTTTGATATCACAGGCGGCGGCTTTATGATATCACTTGTAGTGTGATAAGGCCCTGGGCTGTCTTGATAACGACGCGATGACACACACAAGAGGTACGCTTATTTCCTCCTGGGTTTTCAGAATTCTTCTAGAAGAGAAGGATGAACTTTCGTTAAGAAATAGTTTCCTTTTCTATATCCTCCTCACCATCTCTTATTTCTCCTAGCTTCCAATCCTGTTTCTCTCATTATTACCTTTTCTTCTTTTCTTCTCGTCATTTCGAAATCTTGTCTTAGGTTATTGGCAGCGCTGTTGACTCACCACTGATGAATTACCTTTCAGTCACTGGTCTACTGACTGGTCTACTGACTGGTCTACTGACTGGTCTACTGACTGGTCTACTGACTGGTCTACTGACTGGTCTACTGACTGGTCTACTGACTGGTCTACTGACTGGTCTACTTTACATTTAGTAGTAAATAGAACATGGATAATGGCGGACACCTGTGGGTCGCATTCTAATGAAGAGAATATAAAGATCAAAATAAAAATTATCCTCATAATTGTCTTTCTTTTATTATCACTGGTTATTAACGTTATTTGTTTCAGTACTTAAATTAAGTGATAGAGAAGACAAGAGGTAAAAATGACTGAAATATTATGAATATCAACGACTTGTCTCCTAAAAGTACATGATTACATTTTACAATGATAATTTGTTTGTGTTAGTAAGAACTAAAAAAGAGTAATTAGGTTGCAGAATATTTGGATGAAATAAATAAAAACTAAAATTCTAGTATAAACGAATCTGTAATTTTCTCTATTATTTACCTCAAGACTTGTCAGTATGACAATTTCCAAAATGTCGTACAATTTACTATAAAAACTTGAAATGCATACAGAGGAAAGGAACCTGATCTACAAAAACTGAACTGAATGAATTAACAGTTCCGTGAAACACCACGTAGATCAGAATTTTTATTTTATCTTTCAGAAATAAAATGAAGGATAAATTACAGTTGTTCAAAAATGCAAATGATTCTCTGCTCCGCATTATTTCAGTGTTTCAATAGAATTGGCGTTTTTTCGTAATTGAAAATGTAGATTTAATATTCATATAACTTGTAGAATATCCATTATCTTTTGTGGAAATAAATGTATTTTTTTTTATTATTAACACATCGCCCGATTCCCACCAAGGCAGGGTGGCCCGAAAAAGAAAATTTTTCATCATCATTCACTCCATCACTGTCTTGCCAGAGGGGTGCTTTACACTACAGTTATAAAACTGCAACATTAACACCCCTCCTTCAGAGTGCAGACACTGTACTTCCCATCTCCAGGACTCAAGTCCGGCCTGCCGGTTTCCCTGAATTCCTTCATAAATGTTACTTTGCTCACACTCCAACAGCACGTCAAATATTAAAAACCATTTGTCTCCATTTACTCCTATCAAATACGCTCACACATGCTTGCTGGAAGTCCAAGCCCCTCGCACACAAAACCTCTTTTACCCCCTCCCTCCAACCTTTCCTAGGCCGACCCCTACCCCGCCTTCCCTCCACTACAGATTTATACACTCTCGAAGTCATTCTTTTCGTTCCATTCTCTCTACATGTCCGAACCACCTCAACAACCCCTCCTCAGCTCTCTGGATAATAGTTTTGGTAATCCCGCACCTCCTCCTAATTTCCAAACTCCGAATTCTCTGCATTATATTCACACCACACATTGACCTCAGACATGACATCTCCACTGCCTCCAGCCTTCTCCTCGTTGCAACATTCATCACCCATGCTTCACACCCATATAAGAGTGTTGGTATAACTATACTCTCATACATTCCTCTCTTAACTTCCATGGACAAAGTTCTTTGTCTCCACAAACTCCGAAGTGCACCACTCACCCTTTTCCCCTCATCAATTCTATGATTCACCTCATCCTTCATAGACCCATCTGCTGACATGTCCACTCCCAAATATCTGAATACATTCACCTCCTCCATACTCTCTCCCTCCAATCTGATATCCAATCTTTCGTCACCTAATCTTTTTGTTATCCTCATCACCTTACTCTTTCCTATATTCACTTTCAATTTTCTTCTTTTACATACTCTACCAAATTCATCCACCAACCTCTGCAACTTCTCTGCAGAATCTCCCAAAAGTACAGTGTCATCAGCAAAAAGCAACTGTGACAACTCCCACTTTGTATTTGATTATCTTTTAACCCCACACGTCTTGCCCAAGACCCTCGCATTCACTTCTCTTACAACCCCATCTATAAATATATTGAACAACCACGGTGACATCACACATCCTTGTCTAAGGAGTACTTTTACTGGGAAATAATCTCCCTCTCTCCTACACACTCTAACCTGAGCCTCACTATCCTCATAAAAGCTTTTCACTGCTTTCAGTAACCTACCTCCTATTCCATACACCTGCAACATCTGCCACATTGCCCCCTATCCACCCTATCATACGCCTTTTCCAAATCCATAAATGCCACAAAAACCTCTTTACCCTTATCTAAATACTGTTCACCTATATGTTTCACTGTAAACACTTGGCCTACACACCCCCTACCTTTCCTAAAGCCCCCTTGTTCATCTGCTATCCTGCTCACCGTCTTACTCTTAATTCTTTCAATAATAACTCTACCATACACTTTGCCTGGTATACTCAACAGACTTATTTCCCTATAATTTTTGCACTCTCTGCCAATCCCTAGGTACCTTACCCTCTTCCATACATTTATTAAATAATAGCACCAACAACTCCAAAACTATATCCCCGCCTGCTTTTAACATTTCTATCTTTATCCCATCAATCCCAGCTGCCACACCCCCTTTCATTCTACCCACTGCCTCACGAACTTCCCCCACACTCGCAACTGGCTCTTCCACACTCCTACAAGATGTTATTCCTCCTTGCCCTATACACGAAATCACAGCTTCCCTGTCCTCATCAACATTTAACAACTCCTCAAAATATTCCCTCCATCTTCCCGATACCTCTAAATCTCCATTTAATAATTCTCCTCTCCTATTTTTAACTGTCAAATCCATTTGTTCCCTAGGCTTCCTCTACTTATTAATCTCACTCCAAAACTTTTTCTTATTTTCAGCAAAATTTGTTGATTACATCCCACCCACTCTCTCTCTCATTTGCTCTCTTTTTACATTGCTTCATCACTCTCTTAACCTCTCTTTTTCTCTCCATATACTCTTCCCTCCTTGCATCACTTCTACTTTGTAAAAAACCTCTCATATGCTAACTTTTTCTCCCTTACTACTCTCTTTACATCATCATTCCACCAATCGCTCTTCTTCCCTCCCGCACCCACTCGCCTGTAACCACAAACTTCTGTTGAACACTAACACGATAATTTTTTTTTTACTCCTATAGTTGCATTTTAAGACGAATAAGGCGTACCACAATGTCATATATATATATATATATATATATATATATATATATATATATATATATATATATATATATATATATATATATATATATATACATATAAATATATAGGTAAAACTGGTCATTTAACAAGAACTCGTTTAAAATTAAGTCCTTTCTAAAATTTTCTTTTATACATTTAGATATATATTTTTTCATTTATGTTAATATAAAAATTAATGATTATGCACCAAAACAATCTAAGGAAACTTACCTAAACTTATTATACCAAGAGCAATTTAATTTAGCCCAATCCAACTAAATATATTTTAGATAGGTTTACAATAATTTAATAATAAACAATGAAATATATTTTTTTCGTTAAATTCAGAATGATTTTTTGCGAAATTATTGCATAGACAAATTTTCGCTTGCCTCTGGAACTGTGCTGGGGACCCTCATCCTCAGAGAAAAGAATAAACTTACTTCAGGGAAAACTCAAGGTTCTCCCTGGAGCTGTTTGAATATTATGTTCTACCATCCCCTATATTCTATAGACTTTATTTAAAAACAAAATAAATTGACAAAAATACAGAGGGGAATAGAACAACATAAATAGCATCTCAGAGCCTACATCACGAATACATCGTCCAGCTCCCCTGCTGAATAAACAGAAGGGTGGACGAGCGGCTGGAACCAAAAACTAACAGTCCTACTGTCGGCAAATCCGTCGAATATTGTTCTAATATTTAAGAAAGAAGACAGGAATTATTGAACTATAGGCCAATATCACAGACATCCTTGCCATGCAATGTAATGGATACGATAAGATAATCAGAAGTAGAGTGGTAGAACACTTGGCAGGAAGTGATTTCATTAGTAGTAATCAGGGCTGAATCAGAGCTGGCAAATCTTGTCTTACTAACGTGCTGTAGATCTATGACAAAATGACAGGAGCGAGACAGGAGAGAGAACGATGGGTAGCTTGCATATTCTTGGAATGCGAGAAGGCAATTGATTCTGTATCTCACTAGAGACTAGGGCAAAATAAAAATTTGCAAACGGGAATAACAAGAAACGAACTCCTGTGGATCCAGAGTACCTTGGTGGAGGGAGAGAGTGAATAAAGAATAAATAGCCCTCATACCCTGACTGGAACAATACAATAACAACCCGCACACAGGAGAAAGAAGCTTATAACAACGTTTCACTCTGACTAGTACTATTACGTAGTCACACAGGAGCGCTATAGGAAGGCAGCCAGTATACATACGACAGGAGGACGGAGCCGAGAAAACGTGATGGTTATGTTCACGTAGGTTTGACAGGACGGGTCCTGAGTCGGGTCTTCTCCATATTATGACTCGGCACTGGAGTTCGTTCAAGTTGTGCACCATTTACAGCCCTATGGCAGGGGCATCCCAATGGCAGGGGCCCGGTGAGTGTTCTTCAGTGTTGTCGCAGTTAGTTACAACCGTCTTCGACTCTCTGGTATCAGGGTGGGTGTTCTCGCTGGTAAAATATCTGTGCTGTATTTAAGGCACTCCTGACACCCGGGCCGCAGCCAGAATGTCAGAGCATCTCGGGATGTTCTCGTGGTGTGTGTTGGATCGTGAGAACGAGTGGAGGTAGATGAATAAAGGTAGAGGAAGTGGCGGTGGTTGTAGTAATAGTAGTAGAAATGGTAGTAGTAACAGTAGTAGTAGTAAGTAGTGCAAAAGTGGAAGAGGTGGCAATAAGAAGGGAGTAGTGGTAGTGATACAAGATTCAGAAAGTTGAGTTTCAGCGAGGCAATAGAAATAGAAATAGTAGTAGCAGCAGCATTAGTAGAAGTAATAGCATTAGTAGCAGTAGTAGTAGCAGCAGTAATAGTAGTAGTAGCAGAAGGGGAGGTAGTCAGAAAAGAGAAAAAGAAGAAGAAAAAAAAGGCAGTGCAGGAGAGCCAATGATCGACGAGGGTGGGACAAAAAACACAGAGGAACTCATAGGACCGAGCTGGCCTTAGGCAGAACAAGGGAAAGGCAAAGAAAAATAAAATATAGGAAAAGAGAAGAGGTAAAGAGAGAGAGAGAAGATAAATATGTCAAGTCACAAGTGTCCTGAAGCTTGGAACATTTGACAATGTAATGAGAAAGTGAGGCATCTACAGACACAAAGCCAGAACAAAGATTCATGTTATAATGTATAATGGATGCTTGAACAAGACGACGTCTGTGAAGACTAGAAGGCTAGAAGGGTTACTTTGTAAATGGTCCAAGTTGGACCGAAACGTCGTTGTAAGCTCCTCTCTCTGAGTGCGGGTTATTCGTGTATATTTCTTTTGTGCTCTTTAAAGTTGCGAAAAGTAAGTTCGATGTCTAAAAAACGGAGAATGTTGTTAAGATTTGAGATTCTGGAAATAAAGGGAAGGCAAAGAGCAGGAGATTTCACAGAAGTGGAGAGTTTGGGGAAGAAAGAGGTCCGTTTAGCATCGTGAGAAGGCAGAGTTTGTGAAATCGGAGGATAACCAAGACGAGAGAAAGAATTATGAAGAGTGGAAATTTGCGAGTAAAGGAAATGAGGGTCATAAATGCGAAGGCCATGGAGAAAGAAATAAGAACAATTTTCATGACAGAGGAGCAAGGTAAGAAAAGTAGTGACTGTACATGCCACTGTGCATAGCCTTGCGATAAACAGAAAAAGATAGCATGTAGCCGAGCGATGTACATGTACATCAAAGAAAGAAAGCAAAGAGTTAGATTCCCATTCAACTTTGAACTTGATAGAGCAAGATTGTTATGTGCAACGGGAAATGGTTAGAAGAGAATAGAATCTTTTGGCCAGTGTGCTTCTGTGTGACTAGTTAATACCTGGAGTGGGTTTCGTGGGTCAACGTCCCCGCGGCCGATCTGTGACCAGGCCTCATGGTCGATCAGGGCCTGATCACCCAGGCTGTTACTGTTAATAGTCCAAGTCGCACCAAAACGTCGTCATAAGTTTCATTCTCCTACGTAAGGATTATTTGTGGTAAGAGCGACAAGCAGGGTTGTGTAATGATCGTGTTAGAACAAGTATTGTTTTGGATATTTGTGAATGATATACCAGATGGGACTGAGGCAGATGTACCTGTTTGCTGATGCTATAAAAGTAACGATGCGTATATTATTATTATAATCAAAAGAAGCGCTAAACCAAACGATGCGTATAAAAATGGTAATATCAAGAAAAAGTTACAAAAGGATCTGGACAAACTGGAAGATTGGTTAGATCTGTGGATATTTGAATTCAACCCTTGCTAATGAACTGTTATGAAAACTGGAGAAGAGTTATGAAGACAGAATACAAGTTTGCGGCACTGATACTGCAGACCTCACTCATCTAGGGGTGAGCCTAGTGCCAAGCATATCGCTGAAGGCGCACATCAAAAGAGCAATATTTTCAGGCAATGCTAGTCTGCCAAATCTAAGAGTAGCCTTCAGGAATACCGACCAATTCATTCAAGACCCTCTGTGAGGCCCGTCTTGGAGTAAACAACTCCAACATGGAACCCAAACCGGATAAAGAATGTTAAGAAACTGGAGAAAGTGCAGAAGTATGCAATGAAACTGTTCACAGAGTTAAGGGGTATGAGCCAGGTGGAAACATTGGGCACGTTTCCTTACACCTGCTGTTCCCGTTCACCTAGCAAGTAGGTAGGTACTTAGGTGTTAGGTGACTGGTGTGGATCGCATCCTGGGGGACAAGATTGAAGGACCACAATGGAAATAAGAGAGACAACCCTTGATGATGCACTGACTTTCTTGGGTTATCCTGGTTGTCTAACCCTCCCTACCCCAGGTTATCCTAGATGGCTAACCATCCGGATTGAAAATCCCAACAAAATCATATTTTATATAGGCTTCTCTCTGCTATGTGCGGGTTATTTGTGTATTCTCATGTTCTTAAATACTCTCACTCACATCTTCCTTTATGCTCACTCTCACGCACTCTTGTTCTTCCTTTCATCTATATCATCTGTAACATAACAGTATATTACCTACTTTCGGTGCCCCGTGGCCTGGTGGCTAAAGCACTCGCTTCACACGGCGATGTCTGGGTTCGATTCCCGGCGATTCTGGGTTCGATTCCCGGCGATGGTAGAAACATTGGGCGTGCTTCTTTACACCGGTTGTCTATGTTCCCCATTAGTAAAATGGGTACCTGGGTGCTAGTCGACTGGTGAGGGTCGCATCCTGGGACAAAACTGACCTAGATTTAGATTTTTGCCACCGAAGTGGCTAGTTTATTGTGCACCACATATCCATCATGTGGAGGGTAGCGCAAGAGCATATGGATACACAAAAGGCCTAGGAACTACGCCCCAAAACGGTTAACAGGTGTACATATGGATTTATCTACATATCTACAGTTCACTTATCTGTTACAAGCAAATTTAGGAAATTTGTTTTGTATATCTGGTATCTAATTTCATCTTAACATGTCACATAGGTTATTATACTGTATATCTCTGTATTCCTCAATAATTGGACAATTAACCACAGTGTTCAAGACAGTGACCATATGCCTGATCACAAAATTTGCATTTAGTTTGATCATCATCTGTGTGTCTCCCGAACTGTCAGAAGTACTTGTAGCCAAGCCTAAGCCTGGCCACTACAGCATCAGTCAGTCTGTTCACATTGCAAGTTGCTCCATAAACATACTTATCTGTGTTCATGTTATCATAGTGGGTTATAGATCTACTCAGGCTTCTAACTGCATTCCTATAGCAATCATTTTCATTATTTATTTCTCTTCTAATATTATTCCTAATGCTAGACACATATATACCAAAGTAATATTCTACATTCTCCTTCTGGGTGCTCTTCTTGGCTAACATATCAACTTTATCATGAAGGAGTAATCCAATGTGTGATGGGATCCATAGCAATTGTACATTAATTCCTTTGTCCCGGATTATTGAGTATCTATACCTGGCTTCTCCAATGAGCATGTTGTTGGAGTCACTATATGAGTCAAGAGCCTTCAGTGATGACACAGAATCAGTAATGATGATAGAGTCAAGCTCAATGTCATAAGTTAGCTTTAGCTAACTTATGACACTGCAAACAATTCAGTTTGCAGTGTAGACTCCCAGTTGTTAATTATTATGCCAATTTAAACAAATTTATTATCGTTCTTAACTAGGGAGGTGGCAACAAGAGCAGATGCAGCCCTGCCAGAAGACTCCTGCTTAGATCCATCAGTGTATATAACTTGTGATAACTTATTACTATCAGATAGGTGAGAAATTTCTTCTTGAGCAGTTGCTTTAACAAGTGATTTAAGGAAGGGATTACTAGTAAGGAAAGGATTACTAGCAAAGTGAGCTTCTAGGAAGGGACTTGCCCGAAATGCTCAGCATAACAAGCGGCTTTCTATATAGTAGTGCCATTGATGTCAGCTAGGTCTGTATACCTTGTACATATACTTGTAGAAATAAAGATATATTATTATTACTTACCTGTGAACAGTGTGTGAGCATATTGGTTAAGTTACCTAAAAGAATGTTTACATTTTCTGTGTAACAAGAGAACAGAAAGCGGATGTTTGAGGTAAGACTGTGAATCTCATAGAACAATATCTTTAAGTTTATTTAGGCACAGGTAAACATAAATACAATTATCCTAGTGTAAATTTTCCAGGATAACCCAAAAAAAGTCAGTGACTTATTTACATTAGGATCCTTGTAATATCTTATTATTTAAACCTAGTAGGCCTGGCAGGCAATGCTCTCGCCTAACACACACACACTGTCCGTTGTTCGATCCTCGGCATGGATTGAAACATACCTGGAGTGTACCTTGGTCCATGACCATGCCTCATGGCGGATCAGGGTTTGATCAACCAGGCTGTTGCTCCTGGCCGCGCGCAAACTAACGTACGAACCACAGCCCGGCTGGTCAGGTATTGACTTTAGATGCCTGTCTAGCGCCTTCTTGAAGACAGTCAGGGGTCTACTGGTAATCTCCCTTATGTATGCTAGTAGGCAGTTAAGCAGTCTTGGGCCCCTGACACTTACTGTGTTTTCTCTTAGTGTACTCTTGGCGCCCCTGCTTTTCATTGGCAGGATGTTGCATCTCTTTCAGAGTATTTCGCTTTCGTAGGGAGTAGGTTTTCGTGTGCAGATGTATATTATCATGTATCTTTCTCACCTGTGTTCCAGGGAGTGCAAAACATTAGGAGTGTTTTCTTACACCTACTGTCTCCTCTCCATTCACCTAGCAAGTAGCTACCTAGGTACAGTAGGTACAGTATTTTTTATTATTTTTTAACTACTTTATTACTTATTACAACTATTAATGACATTATTTCAAAAGTTTAACTGCACATTTAAGCACTTTTTTACAATTTTATTTTGCATTTTTGCTTGTTAAGGTTGTATTTGGGGACCTGGAATGGATTACCCCTATAACGATCGAGCGAGGTTCTAGAACCAGTTAGATTCGTTATAGGATGCCACATTGTATTTATTTACCAATGAATACTGTCTACACAATTAGCGTTATAACGGAGGCGATGACTGGTTCGTGAGTGTTCACTTTGTGTATACATTTGTTAGATGACTATGATTTAGCTAAGGATCTGATATTAAGTTTGGAAATGAAATTGTGCATTAATGATTATTCTATGTTGATGAATATAAAAACGACAATCATGGTTAATTGAATGGTAGTGAGATATTCGTATAAGTTAACCTTGGTAAGTCTCTCTCTGTCTCTCCCTCCCTGAGGTAATAATGAGTACCAAGAACACGAATGGAAAACACACACACGGGGCCAGGAGCTATGACTCGACCCCTGCAACCACAACTAGGTGAGTACTCAAGGGTGTACCTCGACCATGACAGAACACAAGAAGAAAGACAAAAAGTGAAAGAGAGGGTACAAAGACACAAGGAGGAACGAGAGGCAAAGGCAGAGATGAGCAGGAGACCACCGACTCAGGAGGAAGAGTAAATATAACCTCCCTCAGAACCAACCAGAGAAGGACCTCAACTACAACAATCCCAATGCAACCAAACAATCTAACCCAAAACACACACACTGTACACTACCCCCACCCCTCTCATCACAAACTCCACCCCCACAGCAATTCCATCATAGTTCCCTACCAGGTCTCCTCCTCCCCCCACCCCAATGTTCTTCCCAGACCACTGATTTAGAAAAGAAGTTGAAGGTTTGCTATACGATTGCGGATGGAAGAACAAATAAATGTGAAGAGTGGCATGATAGGCATTATAGCAGTCACAGAAACGAAACTCAACGGGATGATAACAGATGCAATCTTTCCACCCGGATATCAGATCCTGAGGAAAGATAGAGGGAGCAGAGAGGGGAGGAGTTGCACTGCTCATTAAAAACCAATGGGGATTGAGGAAATGGAAGGAATGTACGAAATTGGAGAAAGGGACTCCATAGTAGGTACAATTCAGTCTGTGGGACATAAGGTAGTCATTTCAGTGATGTATAACCCGCCACAGAACTGCAGGAGACCAAGAGAAGAATATAAAGAGAGCAACAGAGCAATGGTGGAGACACTTTCTAAGGTGGCCAGAAGAGCTCGCACAGGAAGAGCAAAGTTAATAGTTATGGGCGATTTCAATCCCAATGAAATTGATTGGGAAAACCTGGAGCCACATGGGAGGTCCCGAAACATCAAGAACCAAGATGATGGATGTGGTACTGGAAAAACTCATGCATCAACATGTTAGGGACACTACCAGAGAGAGGGGAGGATGAACCAGCAAGACTAGACCCCGTGTTCACCCTGAGTACTCGAACATTGAGGACATCACTTATGAAAGGCCTCCTTGGAGCTAGTGATCACGTAGTTCTGAGCTTTGAATACATAGTAGAGTTACAAGTGGAGAGGGTAACAGGAGTAGGATGGGAAAAGACAAAAAACAAAAGGGGGGACTACACAGGTATTAGGAACTTCCTGCAGGAGGTTCACTGGGAAAGAGAATTCGTAGGAAAGTCAGTAAACGAAATGATTGACTATGTAAGAACAAATTGCAAGGAGGCAGAGGATAGGTTTGCTCCCAAGGGCAACAGAAATAATGGGAAGACCGGAACGAGCCCTTGGTTTACCCAAAGGTGTAGGGAGGCAAAAACTAAGTGCACTAGAGAATGGAAAAAGTACAAAAGACAAAAGACCCAGGAAAATAAAAAGATTAGTCGAAGAGCCAGAAACGAGTATGCACAGATAAGGAGGGAGGCCCAGCGAGAGTATGAAAATGACATATCATCAAAAGTCAAGTCTGACCCTAAGCTGTTGTATACCCACATCAGAAGGAAGGCAACAGTCAAGCACCAGGTAATCAGGCTGAGGAAAGAAGGTGGGGAGCTCACTAGAAACGACGAAGTATGTGAGGAGCTCAACATGAGATTTAAGAAAGTGTTTACGTTGGAGACAGAAAGGACTCCGGGAAGTCAGAACAGGGAGGGAGGATTACACCAACAAGGGATTTACAAACAAGAGCTGGATGAAATACATACAACCGAGGAGGTGGTGAAGAATCTGCTAAGCGATCTTGATACCTTAAAGGCGGTGGGACCGGACATCTCTCCGTGGATCCTTAGCGACGCTGTGCGCGCCATTAACAACAATGTTCAACACATCCATTGAAACTGGACAACTACCTGAGGTATGGAAGAAATGTAGTTCCCATTTTTAGGAAAGGAGACACACGAGGCACTAAACTATAAACCAGTGTCAATGACGTGTATAGTATGGAAAGTTATGGAGAAGATTATCAGGAGGAGAGTGATGGAGCACCTAGAATGGAACAAGCTTATGAACGACAACCAGCACGAATTCATGGAAGGAAAATCCTGTGTGACAAACCTACTGGAGTTTTATGACTATGTAACGGTAATAAGTTGTGGTTAGATTGCATTTTCTTGGATTGCAAGAAGGCCTTCGACACAGTTCCTCACAAGTGATTAGTGCAAAAGCTAGTGGATTAGACATGTATAACAGGAAGGACACTGCAATGGATCGGAGAATACTTGACAGAGGCAACAACTAGTCATCTTACGTGACGAGGTATCAGAGTGGGCGCCTGTGACAAGCGGAGTTCCACAGGGGTCAGTCCTAGGACCAGTGCTATTTTTTGTATATGTGAATGACATGAAGGAATGGATAGACTCAGAAGTGTCCATGTTTGCAGATGATGTGAAGTTAACGAGGAGAATTAAATTGGATATGAGGATCAGGCAGGACTACAAAGACCTGGACAGGCTGGCATATTGGTCCAGCAACTGGCTCCTCGAACTTAACCCCACCAAATGCAAAGCCATGAAAATCGGGGAAAAGCAAAGAAGACCGTAGAAAGAGTATAGACTAGGTGCCCAAAGACTGCAAACCTCATTCAAGGGAAAGGATCTTGGGGTGAGTATAATACCGAGTACATCTCCCGAGGCGCACATCAACCAGATAATTGCTGCAGCATATGGGCTCCTGGCAAACCTGAGAATAGCGTTCCGAGACCTCAGTAAGGAATCTTTCAAGACACTGTACTCCGTGTACGTCAGGCCCATACTGGAGTATGCAGCACTAGTTTGGAATCCACACTTGGTCAAGCACGTGAATAAATTAGAAAGAGTGCAAAGGTTTGCAACATGGCTAGTTCCAGAGCTAAGGGGAATGTCCTACGAAGAAAGGTTAAGGAAAATCGGCCTGACGACACTGTAGGGCAGGAGGGTTGGGGGAGACATGATAACTTACAAAATACTGTGAGGAATTGACAATGTGAAGAGAGACAGGATGTTCCAGAGATGGGACGCAGAAACAAGTGATTACAATTGGAAGTTGAAGACTCTGAGTCAAAGAGTCACTCAGTTACTCTGGTTTCGTTTTCAGGGTAGACTATGATAGACTGTTTCACACGTTTCGCCAGAGATCGAGTTCCACTTTCGGAAGTGGCGTATATGGGGAATTCTATAGTATTAGTGAGTTTGCTTAGGCCCTGCACACAAGAACAGTTATCAAGGTTGATGTGTAACTAGGAAGGTCGGGAAGAGTGACTTCCTGCTTCTGGAGTCCTAGTGTTAAGAAACAGTGCATTTGTGATAGAGCAGGATAGGTAAATATGATGGAAGTAGGTAAACATGTAGGTATCTTTGTAGAGAATCTCTGCTGAAACTTCTGGAACATTCTCTGACATATAAGGCTGTCACTGATACCTTCTGCTTTGCCTCAGAGAATTTCACATATCTGTTGCTGTCTTGCAACATTGCATAGCTCCTGACGACGCACGTGAATACAAAAGATCTACAGCTAAATATTTCCATACCCATGTGGCTTGTTCTGCAGTCTTACGATCGCCTCATAATTTTTATGTTTTTGAATGTACCTATCTAATAGTAATAGTAATAAACTAGTGTAGTGTTCAAAACAATACTACTACAGAATGTTCTTATATGCTAGTAGTATATTATACAAATATCGCGAACAAGCAATACAAGATGCAAAACAACCACGGGGGGAGTAGAATAATAGTACTAGGCTTTTCATGTTGCAATCAACACATCAGGAGCTTGCAGTGTTGCAGAAAAGAGGAGGAGATCCAAGCAAATAAGATCACAGGAAACGTCCTTACTGGGGTGAAGGAGATAGAGGGAGGCAGTAGGCAGGAAGGGCGTCAAGGCATAACAATACCCATAGTCAAAAAGGTTGAATATTATAGCATTAGAAAAACAAGCCCACAAGCACTGATATTGAATAGTAGCCATACAAACGTGACATGTCAATTATAAAACATTCGGTAAGACTACGTTATGATATAAATAACTTTCATACATAATTATATTGCTAGTGATATAGATATCACTGACAATTATCGTAGGTGCTTCCGCACCCGAGAAAACGGGTCCATTTAAAAGGACACATTTAATGTGAGCAGGGTAACATTTTGTGAAGGGATTCAGGGAAACCAGTTAATTGATTTAGTTGGACTTGAGTCCTGGAAATGAGAAGTACAATGCCTGCACTTTAAAGGAGGGGTCTGGGATAGTGACAGCTGGGAGGGACTATTCTCAGCTGTCGTATCTGAGCGCCTCTGCAAAGACAGTGATTATGTATGAGTGTGGTGAAAGTGTTGAATGATGATGAAAGTATTTTCTTTTTGGGGATTTTCTTTCTTTTTGGGTCACACTGCCTCGGTGGGAGACGGCCGACTTGTTGAAAAAAAAAAAAATATATTTAAGTTATGCAAAGGGAGACATGTGGGAGAGAGGACGGGGAGGATCGTAGGGCCAGGGTGGCACACAGGCAGATGCCTCACATTCAGAGAGACTGAGGCTGGTGTCAACCCTCGCTGCGCTACTCTGTGGAAAAACTTCCTCTCGATCATTTTAGTTGCCGCCTTGCAACATTGCATAGCTCCTGATGACGCACTTAGAAGTGTGAAAGTACTTGCCCAGAATGCTATAGGCATTTCCCCTCTGGGTCGCAACACTGAGTCTCTGAAAGAGGAAGCTGCTCTGTGATCCTTGGTTTCTGTGAAGTTTTTTTCTCTTCAGGGTCTTCCTGTAGCTGGCGGCTCCAACCCCTTCAGCTTCAGAGTATGGAAAATAGGTGTCCGCCAATGTGGCGGCACAGGTGTAGTCCCAGGCAATCTGATTACCACCCTTCCAGGGTAGCATAATGGCTTCATCAGGATGATTTTGACTTCCGTCAGACCTCTGTACTTAGGGGTTCCCGTTCAGCTGGTCAACGGGCTGTGGCGAGGCTTCTCTTTATGATGTCGTTAACCTCATCATCTCTAGCATACTTCCCTTCTCATGTGTGGCACAAGAGACTATGAAGTCAGAATTGATCAGTCGTCGCCCTGCCGCAAATACACCTATGTTCGATGAGTATGGGGGCGGCTAGGCGAAGAGCGACACCAATCTGAATTCCCTGTGGGTTGAGTCGAGTTCCAAGGGAGGAATTGGGAACAGCTAAAAGGAAATCCCCTGAATGTTGTGCCTTCACCGCTAGGGGACGAGCATTGTCCTTTTCTGAAGCGTTGGTGAGCATTGTGTTCGCGATTTTTTCCATGATCGGTTTGTCCCAGTGGGACTGTTTGTGCTCTTTGGGAGGAGCTGGGTTACTGGAGGAGTCTGCAAGGGTGTCCCACCATACGGCTGCTTCAATGAACCTGGGGTCTTGAGCTCCTACCGCACGCCTCAAGCGTTCGGGGAGAATCTCCTTGACTAGCCAACTGTAAGCCAAACATGACAGAAATGCAGGTAAAGCTACCGGCGCTGCCTTGCGCACCCCTATACCTCCCAGTCGCACTGGAAGGGTGGCCTGATCCCATTGCTGATTTTCCAGTGGCAGATTCAGTGCCTTCTTAAAGATTGATCTCAGGAGTGAGTCATATTTGTTGAGTGTTGGGTTGTCAAAAGAGGGTGCGCACCTCAGGAAGTGAGGGAGTCTTGGCAGAGAAAGACACCATGTGAGGAGATACATAAGAACATAAGAAAGAAGGAACACTGCAGCAGGCCTACTGGCCCATGCGAGGCAGGTCCAAGTCTCCCACCGGCTTAAGCCAATGCCCCGACCCATCCAGGTCAGGTTACATTCACTTAAGGAAGGAGCACGGCATCTGACCTAGTAGCACAAGCTAGTCAGAACCAACTCACACCCACCCGCACCCACTCATATATTTATCTAGCCTATTTTTAAAACTACACAACGTTTTAGCCTCTATAACTGTACTCGGGAGTTTGTTCAACTCATCGACAACTCTATTACCAAACCAATGCTTTCCTATATCCTTCCTGAATCTGAATTTATCCAACTTAAAGCCATTGCTGCGAGTCCTGTCAATACTAGATATTTTTAGCACGCTATTTACATCCCCTTTATTTATTCCTGTTTTCCATTTATACACCTCAATCATATCCCCCCTAATTCTACGCCTTTCTAGAGAGTGCAGATTCAGGGCCCTCAGTCTATCCTCATAGGGAAGATTTCTGATACATGGGATCAACTTTGTCATCCTCCTTTGTACGCTTTCCAGAGCATTTATATCCATTCTGTAATACGGTGACCAAAACTGTGCAGCATAATCTAGATGAGGCCTAACCAAGGATATATTGAGTTGAAGAACAACCTGAGGACTCCTATTATTTATGCTTCTTGATATGAAGCAAAGGATTCTGTTCGCTTTATTGCGAACACTTATGCACTGCTGTCTTGGTTTTAGATTACTGCTAACCAGAACTCCTAAATCCTTTTCGCAATCAGTAGTATTAAGATCTACATTATTTAGTTTATATGTGGCATGGTTATTGTCCTGTCCAATATTTAGAACTTTGCATTTATCTATATTAAACTGCATCTGCCACTTCTCCGACCACTGCATCAGTCTATTCAAATCTTCCTGGAGTGCTCTAATGTCCTCATTTGAATGAATTGGACGGCCTATTTTGGTGTCATCGGCAAATTTGCTTATGTCGCTATTTATTCCCTCATCTATGTCGTTTATGTAGATTGTGAACAACAAGGGGCCCAATACCGACCCCTGTGGAACACCGCTTGTGACGCTTCCCCACTCTGATTTCTCTCCATTTATGCAACCTCTGTGCTGCCTATTTGTCAACCATGCCTCTATCCAGGAAAAAATTTCTCCTCCTATTCCGTGTGCCTTAATTTTCCTCAATAGTCTCTGATGTGGGACTCTATCAAAAGCCTTACTGAAGTCCATATACACAATATCATATTCATTACCATGATCTACCTCCTCAAACACCTTAGTGAAAAAAGTTATTAAATTTGTAAGGCAGGAACGCCCTTTTGTAAAACCGTGCTGAGATTCGTTGATTAATTTATGCTTTTCAAGATGGCTGCTAATTGCCTCGGCAATTATTGATTCCATAAATTTTCCCACTATGGAGGTTAGGCTTATTGGTCTATAGTTCAAAGCTAAGGACCTGTCACCTGCTTTGAAAATAGATATTACATTTGCCAGAGATCAGTGTTTGTGAATATTTCGCCTGCTCTTGCGAATTCCTAGTTTATATATATATATATATATATATATATATATATATATATATATATATATATATATATATATATATATATATATATATATATATATTATATTATATTATAATCAAAAGAAGCGCTAAACCACAGGGGTTATACAGACAGTTGACAAAGGTTGTTAACTGGGAGAGAAGAATTGATGTAGATATGCCGAGTATGAGATTTACCATCTCTTTGAGGTGTTGTGGTCGAATTCCAGTGTAACCTCCTACAGATCCGTTTGGAATTGACACTATCGCTTTATAGACTTTTGATTCTGGCAAAATTAATTGTCCATTGATGAGGTCTTCCTCAGGGTTGTTAACTACTCTGGTGTCCCTTCTTGGAGCTTGTCTCTTAGTGTCTGGGCTGTAGAATTATCTTCGGAAACAATTGTGTCGTCACTTGTGATTTTTTCTGATTGCTCCCACTGTGTTACCTTCTTCGATTTTTTTTTGCTAACCTGTGCGAAAATTTTCTCGTTTTCAGTGGAATTTTTCTTGGGTCTGCCTCTGTGATTCCTGCGATGGTGGGGCAGAGGGACAATTATCTGCTCCTGGGTAGTTGCGCACTGCCTTGATGACTGATGTCGTTAGCAGTTTGCCGCGTCTTTCAGGAACTGCAAGACAGACATTGCCGAACATTAGTAGGTTGTGCCAAGCCTTAATGGTGCCTCGGGCTTCTAAGTTGGTGGAATATTCATTCACCTGCTTAAAAAGGTCTATGAATTTCCCTGCCGCATGTGGACGAGCCGCTTTATGAATGTGAGAATGTAAATTGTTTTTTTTCAATAAATAAGCGGAAATCAATCTGAACATAACGGAAAAATTATATATCACTAATCTGAATCAATATTAAATAAATTTTAACTGACCGGTGCTATATATAGCAGAGTTTACTGTTGGTGGATTAATTATTAGTTTAAGTTAGGCTAGGTTAGGTGAGGTTTCTAGTTATGTTTGATCCAAAACAAATCATTTTATATCATTGTCAATGAAAAAATTATATCAGTCTGTAAAAAAAATTTTTGGTAAAGATTTTTGCATATTTGAAAAAAAATTGGGAGTGTTAATTCACGGACATTTTGGTCTTCTTGAAATTCCTCCTATTGATATGAATTTTAATTTCCTCTTTAGCTCCGTTACTTCCTTGTGTGAATTTGATTTCGTTGGTGGTTCACTAGCAATTTTTTTTCTTCCACATGTGGGAGTTTTTTCGTTTACGTCTTTTGTTGCAATTTAGTGTCTTTTTTTTTTTGCCTTCTGTAAAGTCATTTGTTTGCATTCCGAGTATGATTTAATGTTATGTTTCAGGGAATGAAACATATTTTATATAAGCTCTGTATATTTCTGAAGTAAACTATGCAGATATTGTTCAGTAAATTATGCACAGACCAGTTTGCCAGAGTGTCAGCCTTTTTCTCATTTTTCTCAGTCAATACTCTTATTACTGAAGCTAAAACAAATTACTAAACAAATCTTCAAGCTTGTCTTTGTTTTGGGTTATAGCGTGGCAGTTTATGCCTGATTGCATTTCAATGAACCTGTTAGCTTAGTTAACTATACAGTTAACTAAGATCACATATCAGAGACTTATTGTCTCTGATATGTTCTATGGGACTTCATAAGATAGAGTGATGCCGGATAATCCAGAGTTACGAAGGATACGAAAGAGCAGTACAACACATAACGTAGTAGCGCAGTATTAAATGGGTGGTGCTTTATAAAACAATGTTTTATTACAGAGCAGAAGTAGAAAATAAGATTTTATGATACCCCGTAAAATTGAATGGTAAAGAATAAGGCAGAGTTGTGACAACAATAGAGTGGTACAGTAAATGACGGAGTATTGCACCATATAATAGTGGTGAAGCATTAAACATCAGTGCGTCATTTGACAGAATGATCTAATGAAATATTTCAACGTAAAGTGAAAGGTGTTAGGAACACATTCAATTTCATATTTATATTGCATCAGACCATAGAAGTTTGATATTAAAGTCCTGATGCCATTTTAAACACACAAATTAGCAACATGATGTTCTATAACTTCTTTAGTTTACTTAACGTTGTGGAATAATTGTTTTTATTTATTTACTGATTTTACCGACAGAGCGAACTCTCAACATGATGACGTAACTTGTAAAAAAAGATAAGAGGTATGGAGAGTGAATATTACTAAATTTACATCTAAATTGGCTATTTCCTTCCACTTTGAGGGGTTGAGAGAGGTAGAGAACAACTATAAAGAGAACACCTGCGATACTCCAGAAGATGTAGAAAGGAACAATTGTAATACCCCAGAACACGTAGTGAAGAACACACGTGTGGGCCCAGAACTTATGATGTAGAAACAACACCTGTGGTAGCCTAGAACATATGGTTAGGAACTACACCTGTGAGATTCAAGTCCAAAACGTGTAAAGGGTAAACAGCTCAATCCAACACAGACGGAATCCTAGATTATGTAGACTGGGACACAACTCCTGTGGAAGTTCAGACCACGTAATTGGAAAGAACACCTGTGAATGCTCAGACCTTAAGGAGAAACAACACCTGTCCAAGTTTAGACCATTTAGTGGGAAGCAACATCTGTCAGTAGAGAGACCATGCATTGGGGAACAACACCAGTCACACAACAAACGCACTAGAGAACACGTGTTAGTGTTTAGACCATCTAGTAGAGAATAACACCAGCCACAGAATAAAACAAGTAGTAGGGAAGAATACATCTCATAGAGCAGACCATGAAGACCTGAACAACACTTTGGAAGAATTCACACAAAAAAATATTGAATAAATATTGTATAAAGAAAAATGGGAGAAAAGAGTGTAAAAAATATAGGGGAATAAACTTGTTGAGTACAATAGGAAGTTTTGGTGGAGTAATTATTAAGAGTTAAGGTGGAGAACAGGATCGCAGATGAACAAGATTTTAGAGGGTAGGGGCTGGGTAGACGCAGTGTTTACATTGAAACATACAAGAGAACAATATTTAGATAATGGTTAGCAAGTTTTCCTTCAAACGGTGAATTTAAAAACTGCTTATGATTGGGTTAAATGGCTCTCCATTTGATGGTTACACTAAAGACAGGCAAGAGTTTTTATGAGGATAGTGAGGTTCAGGTTAGGGTGTGTAGGAGAGAGGGAGATGATTTCCCAGTCAGAAAATACCATAGACAGGGATGCGTGATGTCATCATGGTTGTTTAACATATAAATGGATTTGTAAAAGAAGTTATTGCTAGTGTGTTGGGGAGAGGTGTGTGGTTAAAAGAAGTTTGAGTTGTCACAGTTAAATTTTTCTGATGACACTGTGCTTTTGTATGATTCTGAAGAGAAGGTGGGAAGACGAATTTGCAAGGGTATATAAGAAAAGGAAATTGAAAGTTAACATAGGAAAGAGCAAGGTGGTGAGAGTAACAAAATATATAATATAATTATTTCTACAAGTACATGTACAAGGTATACAGGCCTAGCTGACATCAATGACATATTACTATATAGAAAGCCGCTTGTTATACAAAGCATTTCGGGCAAATTAGGTCAGTTTCGTCCCAGGATGCGACCCACACCAGTCGACTAACACCCAGGTACCTATTTATACTGATGGGTGAACATGGACAGCAGGTGTCTAATGGAAACACGTCCTAATGTTTTCCAGCCATACCAGAGATTCGAACTCCGGACCTCAGTGTGTGAGCTGAGTACGCTAGCGATCGAGCTACGGGACACCCAAAAAAAATTTAGGTAATGAAAGATTGGGAATCCCCTTACTGAATTCCACCTTAAACCTAAGTTAACCGACAGACATTGTCAGCAGCGACTGCAGTTTACTCAACTATATTAGAATAAAGGATGGGATTACTGGGCAAGAATATTTTCTCTGGTAAGAAACCCTTCTGTTCAACATCACACGGCCAAGTAAATTATTGACTTTAAATCTGCATGAAAAAGCTTACAACATGAATCACTCACAGTTGATACTAATTTGGTAACATATGTATTATATTTCACTTAGAAAACAGTTTCACATTTCTCTTATTTATACTAGCTTAACTAAAAAAAATAGTAAATTAATAAATTAAAAAATCACTATATTTGAAGAAACCCATATCTCTAGCCACACCACACCGTGCCCGCTAGCCACACCACACCGTGCATGCTAGCCACACCACACCGTGCATGCTAGCCACACCACACCGTGCATGCTAGCCACACCACACAGTGCATGCTAGCCACACCACACCGTGCCCGCTAGCCACACCACACCGTGCATGCTAGCCACACCACACCGTGCATGCTAGCCACACCACACCGTGCCCGCTAGCCACACCACACCGTGCATGCTAGCCACACCACACCGTGCATGCTAGCCACACCACACCGTGCCCGCTAGCCACACCACACCGTGCCCGCTAGCCACACCACACCGTGCCCGCTAGCCACACCCCACCGTGCCCGCTAGCCACACCCCACCGTGCCCGCTAGCCACACCACACCGTGCCCGCTAGCCACACCACACCGTGCATGCTAGCCACACCACACCGTGCCCGCTAGCCACACCACACCGTGCATGCTACCCACACCACACCGTGCATGCTAGCCACACCACACCGTGCCCGCTAGCCACACCACACCGTGCCCGCTAGCCACACCACACCGTGCATGCTAGCCACACCACACCGTGCCCGCTAGCCACACCACACCGTGCATGCTACCCACACCACACCGTGCATGCTAGCCACACCACACCGTGCCCGCTAGCCACACCACACCGTGCCTGCTAGCCACACCACTGCCAACGCCTCACCTAGTATACATGTCGTGCCGAATAAGTAAAACTTGCTATTTTGGCTTAAATAGCAACGCTCTTCTTGCCGAATAAGGCAAGCAAAAATTTGTGTATGCAATAATTTCGCAAAAATCATTCTGAACATAGCGAAAAAAAAATATTTCATTGTGTTTGTTTATTAAATTATTGAAAACTTATCTAAAATATATTTAGTTGGATTAGGCTAAATTAAATTACTTTTGTCATAATAAGGTTAGGTAAGTTTTCTAAGGTTCTTTTGGTACAAAATTATTCATTTTTACATTAACATAAATGAAGAAAAATATATATTTAAACGTATAAGAGAAAATTTTAGAAAGGACTTAATTTTAAACGAGTTCTTGCTAATTTACTAGTTTTACCTATTTGGCACTACTTTGTATATAAGATGGGGTCCACCTCTGGTGCAAATTGTGGGACCCATAGCCTCGGAGAAGTGGATGAAAAGGCGTCGAGGAAGAATATTTGGATTTCTTCCAGAAGCCATTTGAATATTCCACTTCCCCTACCACCCCATCATGCATATATATTGGTGCTTAACATTTCGCAAGATGGCGAAATTATTTACAAACATTATTTCTCTGTCCACAGCAGGATTGAAACCTGCAAACTCGGCATCAGATTACACAGTGCCTTATCCACAACGCCATAATCCTGTTGGGGATATAGTACTGTGTACTCTGATATATGAAAGCATATTTTATTACGTATATAGTACACAAGGTTTAAATGACACATTTTTGGTACAAAGATGGTATATACAATACATAAGGTTTGAGAGATACATTACAAGTACATGTTGCTGTGTGTTTGTCAAAAATTACAACGATAAAATCTCATCCAGCTCATTAGTACCGGGGCTCCTACCCAGGATACAACAGGCACTAACCCTCTGAACTGCAGCACTGAGTGGCAGGAATAGAAAACTAGGTGCCCTTGAATCCCTAGTTGCCCTGATATGGCTTATTCCATGACGGTATACGTATGCAACCATCTTGTCTCTTATTATTACACACGCCAACTGTAGCACCACCTTTCCTCGTATTGAGGCTGAATCCCGTCCTTACATTTGCCCCATCCATCCATCCATCCATCCATCCATCCATCCATCCATATGAGAGTGTTGTGTTGTTCGTGTTCTTAGCATTTTAACATGTTCCCTGACGAGGGTTTGTGTTAGCGTGTCCTTGCAGAACAATGAAGACGGAATCGCGAGTAAATCGACTCCGGGTTCGTTAGCTGCCGACTCAAGCAGATGACGTGACACTGGATATATTCACTGAGAGGTGTATGTCTCACTGAATTTACACTGAGATTTCGCTTTAATTCCTATTTTAGGGATTAAAATATTCTTGACTGGTGATAAGGTGATCTGCAGCTTAATAACTCTCGTGTAGACGATAGACTTTAAGCCCCTTTAACAACCCATCCATAGTGACGGCCCCGATATTCTTTTCCATTAAGTCTGACAACTCCCAAGGTAAGCAGAGTAGCCTGTCTTTCTTCTGCTGCTGATCAATGATCCTCCTGCACTTGCACTGCAGGACTTTCTGCCGCTCAAGGCAGTAGATCACTGAAGAGGAGTTGGTACGCGAAGATTCCCAGAAGTCACCCTCATTCAGTAGTGGCCTACCGAGGACCCTCAGCAGAGTGGCCTACCGAGGACCCTCAGCAGAGTGGCCTACCGAGGATCCCTCAGCAGAGTGGCCTACCGAGGACCCTCAGCAGAGTGGCCTACCGAGGACCCTCAGAAGAGTGGCCTACCGAGGACCCTCAGCAGAGTAGCCTACCGAGGATCCTCAGCAGAGTGGCCTACCGACGACCCTCAGCAGAGTGGCCTACCGAGGACCCTCAGCAGAGTGGCCTACCGAGGACCCTCAGCAGAGTGGCCTACCGAGGATCCTCAGCAGAGTGGCCTACCGAGGACCCTCAGCAGAGAGGCCTACCGAGGATCCCTCAGCAGAGTGGCCTACCGAGGACCCTCAGCAGAGTGGCCTACCGAGGATCCCTCAGCAGAGTGGCCTACCGAGGATCCTCAGCAGAGTGGCCTACCGAGGACCCTCAGCAGAGTAGACTTCCGAGGACCCTCAGCAGAGTGGACTACCGAGGACCCTCAGCAGAGTGGCCTACCGAGGACCCTCAGCAGAGTGGACTACCGAGGACCCTCAGCAGAGTGGACTACCGAGGACCCTCAGCAGAGTGGACTACCGAGGACCCTCAGCAGAGTGGCCTACCGAGTACTCTCAGCAGTGGCATACCGAGGACCTTCAGCAGAGTAACCTACCGAGGACCCTCAGCAGAGTGGCCTACCGAGGACTCTCAGCAGTGGCCTACCGAGGACCCTCAGCAGAGTGGACTACCTAGGACCCAGAGTGGACTACCGAGGACCATCAGCTGAGTGGACTACCGAGGACCCTCAGCAGAGTGGCTTACCGAGGACCCTCAGCAGTGGCATACCGAGAACCCTCAGCAGAGTGGCCTACCGAGGACCCTCAGCAGAGTGGACTACCGAGGACCCTCAGCAGAGTGGCTTACCGAGGACCCTCAGCAGTGGCATACCGAGAACCCTCAGCAGAGTGGCCTACCGAGGACCCTCAGCAGAGTGGCATACCGAGGACCCTCAGCAGAGTGGCCTACCGAGGACCCTCAGCAGAGTGGCCTGCGAGGACCCTCAGCAGAGTGGCCTACCGAGGACCCTCAGCAGAGTGGCCTACCGAGGACCCTCAGCAGAGTGGACTACCGAGGACCCTCAGCAGAGTGGACTACCGAGGACCCTCAGCAGAGTGGACTACCGAGAACCCTCAGCAGAGTGGCCTACCGAGTACTCTCAGCAGTGGCATACCGAGGACCTTCAGCAGAGTGGCCTACCGAGGACCCTCAGCAGAGTGGCCTACCGAGGACTCTCAGCAGTGGCCTACCGAGGACCCAGAGTGGACTACCGAGGACCCTCAGCTGAGTGGACTACCGAGGACCCTCAGCAGAGTGGCTTACCGAGGACCCTCAGCAGTGGCATACCGAGAACCCTCAGCAGATTGGCCTACCGAGGACCCTCAGCAGAGTGGACTACCGAGGACCCTCAGCAGAGTGGCTTACCGAGGACCCTCAGCAGTTTCATACCGAGGACCCTCAGCAGAGTGGCATACTGAGAACCCTCAGCAGAGTGGCATACTGAGAACCCTCAGCAGAGTGGAATACCGAAGACTCTCAGCATAGTTACATACCGAGAACCCTCAGCAGAGTGGCATACTTTGGACTCTCAGCAGAGTGGCATACTGAGGACCCTCAGCAGAGTGGCATACTGAGGACCCTCAGCAGAGTGGCCTACTGAGGACCCTCAGCAGAGTGGCCTACTGAGGACCCTCAGCAGAGTGGCCTACTGAGGACCCTCAGCAGAGTGGCCTACTGAGGACCCTCAGCAGAGTGGCCTACTGAGGACCCTCAGCAGAGTGGCCTACTGAGGACCACACCATTCGAATCCTGGGATAATTTTATAATTTTTACAAAATCTATGAATCACTTTACAGTACTAAATAAGCCTGAAACATTTTTTAAAATTCTCAGAACACCTGCTATTTATTGCAATGTTCCTCTCTAGAATACAACACTTACTTGCATCTCAAGTTGATATATTCAATTTTCTCATTTCTAGTGAACCTTTGAACATTACAGAGGCTGTAGAGCATTACTTCAAACTTTCTCCTTTTGGTCCAAAATAAACAAGTCTTTCAACGGCATCAGAAAATAATATAAAGTTCAATGACGACAAAGTTCAGTTACTCCGCTATGGATAAATCATGAAAATTAAAACTGTATCGGAGTATAAAACAAATTCAAATCACAAAATAGAGCGAAAATCTAATGCGAAGGACCTGGGAGAGGTAATGTCAGAGAATTTCACTTTCAAAGATCACAGCAATGCATTTACCACATATCCTAAGAAAACGATAGGAGGGATAATAAGAGCATTCAAAACTAGGGATGCCAAGCCAATGATGAGTCTCTTCAAATTTCTTGTTCTGTCTGGGCTGGAATACTGCTGTTCATAAACGGCCCTTTCAAGGCAGGCGACATTGCTGACAGGGAAAATATACAGAGAAGTTTTACTGTACGTTTAAGTTCCATAAAATACCTAATTTACAGGTAACAGTTGCAGGCCCTCGACCTATACTCCTAGGAATGCAGGCGAGAAGATACATGATTTAGAAAATCCTAGGACTAGTCCGAAGTCTATACATCGAAATCACTCCCTACATAAGCAAAAGACTTGGCAGGCGGTGCAACATCCTCCCCCATGAAAAGCAGGAGCGCCGCGAGTACGCTAAGAGACAACACAACAAGCGTCAGGGGCCCAAGACTGTTCAACTACCTCTCAGCATACATAAGCGGGCACCATCATACCTTTAGCTATTTTGAAGGGAGAGCTGGATAGGTACAAAGTCAGTTCCTGACCACCCAGGCTGTGGCATGTACGTCGACCTGCGTGCAGCCAGCAATATCAGCCTGGTTGATCAGGCCTTGATCCTCTGCTGGATCTGGTCATGGACCAGGCCACGGGCGCGTTGACCATCGGAATGCCCTCCAGGTAACTCTCACAGTCTGTTACTGCATATTTTTAGCTGCAACTTTAGGCGCAGCTAAAATGATTTAGCTGCAAATTTAGTTGTAATTTTAAAGCTGCAACTTTATTTACAGCTTAAAGTATATTGTTTTAGTAAACAAAATTCCCCTGATAGTAATTATTAATGTAATTTCCTTGGTTTGCAGTATTAAACATTACTGGAGCTTTCAGCATTTATTATTTAAGTGGTATTTATAAAAATTCTGCCGAAGCATCTCGTTTTTATTCCAAGTTCTCATCAATACTTTTAGTTTTGTGAAACTTTTGCTTTTGCATCAAGAACAAAAAATGCTGAAACACAGGTCAGTTTTTTTAGTGACATAAATTTCTAACTTATTTTGTTTATACATTTTGTAAGTTCAGTTTCATAGAACATTCACAAGAGAAATTGTTTTGCATTTCTTGTATTATTGTAAATATTTGCCAAATAATTATTTTGTTACAGCTACAATAGTGTTATTCTTCTTTTCTGGATGTATTAAATGTGCTATAGTAACTTGCATAACAATTAGTTGTGCCATTATTGTCGAGTCTACAATTATTGCAGTACCTCTGTGGAGATTATTACTTTATTCAACATATGATTAAATAATTCAAATTTGTATATAATATCTTATTCCGGCAGATTATTTATTACCTTTAAGGGTATTCTTGCCACGTGAGTTAAATTTTGTACCATGTTACAGCTTCTTGTACCATGTTACAACAGTTTCTCAGCTCCTTGTACCATGTTACAACAGTTCCTCAGCTCCTTGTACCATGTTACAACAGTTCCTCAGCTCCTTGTACCATGTTACAACAGTTACTCAGCTCCTTGTACCATGTTACAACAGTTCCCAAGCTCCTTGTACCATGTTACAACAGTTACTCAGCTCCTTGTACCATGTTACAACAGTTCCTCAGCTCCTTGTACCATGTTACAACAGTTAGGCAGCTCCTTGTACCATGTTACAACAGTTCCCCAGCTCCTTGTACCATGTTACAACAGTTACTCAGCTCCTTGTACCATGTTACAACAGTTCCCCAGCTCCTTGTACCATGTTACAACAGTTACTCAGCTCCTTGTACCATGTTACCACAGTTACTCAGCTCCTTGAACCATGTTACCACAGTTACTCAGCTCCTTGTACCATGTTACCACAGTTCCTCAGCTCTTTGTACCATGTTACCACAGTTCCTCAGCTCCTTGTACCATGTTACCACAGTTCCTCAGCTCCTTGTACCATGTTACCACAGTTACTCAGCTCCTTGTACCATGTTACAACAGTTCCTCAGCTCCTTGTACCATGTTACAACAGTTCCTCAGCTCCTTGTACCATGTTACAACAGTTCCTCAGCTCCTTGTACCATGTTACAACAGTTACTCAGCTCCTTGTACCATGTTACAACAGTTCCCAAGCTCCTTGTACCATGTTACAACAGTTACTCAGCTCCTTGTACCATGTTACAACAGTTCCTCAGCTCCTTGTACCATGTTACAACAGTTACCAGCTCCTTGTACCATGTTACAACAGTTCCCAGCTCCTTGTACCATGTTACAACAGTTACTCAGCTCCTTGTACCATGTTACAACAGTTCCCCAGCTCCTTGTACCATGTTACAACAGTTACTCAGCTCCTTGTACCATGTTACCACAGTTACTCAGCTCCTTGAACCATGTTACAACAGTTACTCAGCTCCTTGTACCATGTTACCACAGTTCCTCAGCTCCTTTTACCATGTTACCACAGTTCCTCAGCTCCTTGTACCATGTTACCACAGTTCCTCAGCTCCTTGTACCATGTTACCACAGTTACTCAGCTCCTTGTACCATGTTACAACAGTTCCTCAGCTCCTTGTACCATGTTACAACAGTTACGCAGCTCCTTGTACCATGTTACAACAGTTCCCCAGCTCCTTGTACCATGTTACAACAGTTACTCAGCTCCTTGTACCATGTTACAACAGTTCCCTAGCTCCTTGTACCATGTTACAACAGTTACTCAGCTCCTTGTACCATGTTACCACAGTTACTCAGCTCCTTGAACCATGTTACCACAGTTACTCAGCTCCTTGTACCATGTTACCACAGTTCCTCAGCTCCTTGTACCATGTTACCACAGTTGCTCAGCTCCTTGTACCATGTTACCACAGTTCCTCAGCTCCTTGTACCATGTTACCACAGTTCCTCAGCTCCTTGTACCATGTTACAACAGTTCCTCAGCTCCTTGTACCATGTTACAACAGTTCCTCAGCTCCTTGTACCATGTTACAACAGTTCCCAAGCTCCTTGTACCATGTTACAACAGTTCCTCAGCTCCTTGTACCATGTTACAACAGTTACTCAGCTCCTTGAACCATGTTACCACAGTTACTCAGCTCCTTGAACCATGTTACCACAGTTACTCAGCTCCTTGTACCATGTTACCACAGTTCCTCAGCTCCTTGTACCATGTTACCACAGTTCCTCAGCTCCTTGTACTATGTTACCACAGTTCCTCAGCTCCTTGTACCATGTTACCACAGTTCCTCAGCTCCTTGTACCATGTTACAACAGTTCCTCAGCTCCTTGTACCATGTTACAACAGTTCCTCAGCTCCTTGTACCATGTTACAACAGTTCCTCAGCTCCTTGTACCATGTTACAACAGTTCCTCAGCTCCTTGTACCATGTTACCACAGTTCCTCAGCTCCTTGTACCATGTTAAAACAGTTCCTCTGCTCCTTGTACCATGTTACCACAGTTCCTCAGCTCCTTGTACCATGTTACCACAGTTCCTCAGCTCCTTGTACCATGTTACAACAGTTACTCAGCTCCTTGTACCATGTTACAACAGTTACTCAGCTTCTTGTACCATGTTACAACAGTTCCCCAGCTCCTTGTACCATGTTACAACAGTTCCTCAGCTCCTTGTACCATGTTACCACAGTTCCTCAGCTCCTTGTACCATGTTACAACAGTTACTCAGCTCCTTGTACCATGTTACAACTGTTACTCAGCTCCTTGTACCATGTTACCACAGTTCCTCAGCTCCTTGTACCATGTTACCACAGTTTCTCAGCTACTTGTACCATGTTACCACAGTTCCTCAGCTCCACATGGTGCCTGGGACAAGTTATCACTATTCCGGCACATTACTGTTAAGGCCGCATCTGTTGGTCGCAAGACCGCCGCATCTGTTGGTCGCAAGACCGCCGCATCTGTTGGTCGCAAGACCGCCGCATCTGTTGGTCGCAAGACCGCTGCATCTGTTGGTCGCAAGACCGCCGCATCTGTTGGTCGCAAGACCGCCGCATCTGTTGGTCGCAAGACCGCCGCATCTGTTGGTCGCAAGACCGCCGCATCTGTTGGTCGCAAGACCGCCGCATCTGTTGGTCGCAAGACCGCCGCATCTGTTGGTCGCAAGACCGCGCATCTGTTGGTCGCAAGACCGCCGCATCTGTTGGTCGCAAGACCGCCGCATCTGTTGGTCGCAAGACCGCCGCATCTGTTGGTCGCAAGACCGCCGCATCTGTTGGTCGCAAGACCGCCGCATCTGTTGGTCGCAAGACCGCCGCATCTGTTGGTCGCAAGACCGCCGCATCTGTTGGTCGCAAGACCGCCGCATCTGTTGGTCGCAAGACCGCCGCATCTGTTGGTCGCAAGACCCGCACACATCTGTTGGTCGCAAGACCCGCACACATCTGTTGGTCGCAAGACCCGCACACAAAAATCACCAACGTCCTGTCCGTTACATGTAAATGCGAACAAAAATAGTTTCCTTATGAGCTAGTCTTCAAGTAAATAATTTTTAATATATTAGTTACAATGTAGAATTATGTAACTTACATTTACCCACTTTATATGTTTTATTTAATTTTCCTAATAGCATATAATGTTTTTGTGACAAAAGGATAAAATGGTCATTATCATTTCGTCTAAACTGCATTTGGATTACTCTCATTCCCTCTTACATTTTCGATGCAATATGTTTTGAGAATGTCATAGTTAATGCAGTTATGGTGTACTTGGATGGCATAATCGTCATGTCAAAGGACGCGGAAATGCATCTCAAGAGACTACATTTGGTACTTAACGTGAAGAAAGTAACTTAAAAATGAATCTCTCATATTGTCAGTTCCATAGATCAGAGATCAAGTTTGTTGGTCACGTAGTCACTTCTGGAGCGGCTGCGACTGACCAAAGTCACTTCTGGAGCGGCTGCGACTGACCAAAGTCACTTCTGGAGCGGCTGCGACTGACCAAAGTCACTTCTGGAGCGGCTGCGACTGACCAAAGTCACTTCTGGAGCGGCTGCGACTGACCAAAGTCACCTCTGGAGCGGCTGCGACTGACCATAGTCACTTCTGGAGCGACTGCGACTGACCAAAGTCACTTCTGGAGCGGCTGCGACTGACCAAAGTCACTTCTGGAGCGGCTGCGACTGACCAAAGTCACTTCTGGAGCGGCTGCGACTGACCAAAGTCACTTCTGGAGCGGCTGCGACTGACCAAAGTCACTTCTGGAGCGGCTGCGACTGACCAAAGTCACTTCTGGAGCGGCTGCGACTGACCAAAGTCACTTCTGGAGCGGCTGCGACTGACCAAAGTCACTTCTGGAGCGGCTGCGACTGACCAAAGTCACTTCTGAGCAACTGCGACTGACCAAAGTCACTTCTGGAGCGGCTGCGACTCACCAAAGTCACTTCTGGAGCGGCTGCGACTGACCAAAGTCACTTCTGGAGCGGCTGCGACTGACCAAAGTCACCTCTGGAGCGGCTGCGACTGACCATAGTCACCTCTGGAGCGGCTGCGACTGACCAAAGTCACTTCTGGAGCGGCTGCGACTGACCAAAGTCACTTCTGGAGCGGCTGCGACTGACCAAAGTCACTTCTGGAGCGGCTGCGACTGACCAAAGTCACTTCTGGAGCGGCTACGACTGACCAAAGTCACTTCTGGAGCGGCTGCGACTGACCAAAGTCACTTCTGGAGCGGCTGCGACTGACCAAAGTAACTTCTGGAGCGGCTGCGACTGACCAAAGTAACTTCTGGAGCGGCTGCGACTGACCAAAGTCACTTCTGGAGCGGCTGCGACTGACCAAAGTCACTTCTGGAGCGCCTGCGACTGACCAAAGTCACTTCTGGAGCGGCTGCGACTGACCAAAGTCACTTCTGGAGCGGCTGCGACTGACCAAAGTCACTTCTGGAGCGGCTGCGACTGACCAAAGTAACTTCTGGAGCGGCTGCGACTGACCAAAGTAACTTCTGGAGCGGCTGCGATTGACCAAAGTAACTTCTGGAGCGGCTGCGACTGACCAAAGTCACTTCTGGAGCGGCTGCGACTGACCAAAGTAACTTCTGGAGCGGCTGCGACTGACCAAAGTAACTTCTGGAGCGTCTGCGACTGACCAAAGTAACTTCTGGAGCGGCTGCGACTGACCAAAGTAACTGCTGCACAAACTTTTTCTTCACCAAAAACTGCTGATACCACAAGATCATTTTGAGGGCTTAGCAGGTTTCTACAGATGTTTTATTGCTCTTTTCACATGGACCTTCCCTCAAGAAAAAGCATTCAAAATATTAAATGGTAAGCAAAGTTCTGCTCCTGATGACAATAATTACTGAGCAAGAAGCATTATCTATTGTTTGATCTTTAAAACATTTCAGTAATATATTTTACCAGTACCCGGTCTTAATAGATCGTGCTCCACTAATTTCCTTGTTCCAGAATAAAGAGCTTACTGGATAGTTCGCAAGATGGTCCTTCACCTAGAAGAGTTCAATCCTACCTTTGCACACTTGTCTGGCGAGTCTAATGTGGTAACAGGTGAAGTTTCTTATCACAATGGAGGAGTAGTAGTCGATCTTCCATTTAGTGAAGATGTTAAAAATGCTTAACAAACAGATCCAACAAGTGTAATTCGATTCTTGATGAAGGAAGACTGAACTCTGTGAAACCACTAGCTCCTATTAGTGACCCCTGTCATGAACCAAAATTTGTTGTACCAAGAAGCCGAACTTGATACCCCAAGCCAAAGAGTACATTAATTAGTTATTCCAAAGTCACTAGTGAATGTAGGCCTGCAGCTAGGGCATGATGTAACTGGTGTTGCTCATGGACCATTATGTTAAACAAGTTAGGACAAAATATTTTTGGCCTCGTATTGTAATAGATATTTCGGAGTACATAAAGAAGTGTAAAGTATGTATGCAATACAAAGGTAATATTGGAGGCCCTAACCCCATTTAGGTGATACCCTTTCCCAGGGAACCATTGGTAAGTATCACTGAACTTACTGACCAATTTCCAAAGTTCCCAACAATGTAATAAGCATTTAAATGTGATGGGTGATCATTTCACATGATATTGAGAGTTATTGTCTACCACAGATAAAACTGCTGTCTCAAGTTGCTAAAGTATTTAAATAACGAACTATCTGCATACATACTAAACCTAAGTCCCTTGTAACAGGTAATGGAGGTGAATTTTGTAATGAGATCCTTCAGAAGTTGTGCACTTTGTACAAGATTAATAAGTCTACTATCATCCCTCACTATCTCCAGTAATGACTTAGCTGAAGGACAAACAAGTACTCGGTGCATTATGAACAATGGTTAATTCTAGCAGCAAAACATCAGATGAGGCATTACCTGATGTGTGCAATTTTTTTTTTTATATTTTATTTAAAAACATTATGGACAATTTTACATATGTCAAAAATACATCTTAACAAATAAATAGGCGACAATCAATTATTCAATGTTAAGCTGTTTAAACCCGACACAATATAAAATATGACAAACACAAGCTATGTACCTCTACAACCTCCTACTAACACCACACATACACTAACCAATATTCTTAATACATCAAGGTCACAAAAACATATGTACAAAGGTGCAGTCCTATGACAATTGATACATGACCATCATAAACATCACTTGTACTTAATATGTACAAAAATTATATATATTACTGTAAACCCTAGTTCACTTTTTAATTCCTTCACAACTCACACTGTATAAATTAACCTTTACTCCTATATCCTTATGCAAGACATATAACAATTATAAAAACCCTTCAATGATGCAACTTGCATCTCCAGATGTAAAATCTGTTATGGTATAATCACATGTCCCCCCCATCTACACTCACTTTTGCTCACCATTTGGGATTCAGCAAACCCCAATTACTTGCTACTCTTTGTACAATATACACATTTAATCCTACTATGAACACAAAATATCAATGAGATCAAATTCAACCACTGTAAGCTTTAACTTATGTTCTCACTCCTATCGTTGTACAAAAATATAACCCCAAAAACCTAACCTACACACACCCATCCTCTACCATACAAAACCCAGCATATACCATACATACCCTCCTTATCCCTTAAGTCCATCTTTGTGTTAAGCATACATTAAATAGTTATAAAAAACAAAAACTTATTCAATAATTTTTACCATTACATATCAAGCTAACATTATACATATGATTCAAGGCCATAAATGAATCAACTTAAACTATTAAAAAAATAAAAGCACATTATTCTGGCAAAAAAAGGTGAAACCTCCCTCATCCCTTCAATAATCCCGTGCTCACGTATTATACTGCCTACTGGTCTGTCCATTAACTGCCATCCCAGCCACTTTTTCACAAACCACAATGAAAGCCCCCTTCACACTACCCCTGACACCCCCACCACCCCTTTTAAGACGTCAGTCGCACAAATACACCTTACACTCAAGTCTTAGTCTGTGTTCTGCAATCCAGGACATAATGCTTTCCCCTACACCCCATGGTAAACAGTCCCCCACTAGTATCAAACTCTCCTCATCCACCCATCACCCACACCCATCCACACATCATGCACACCACCCATACAAAGAAACACCCCCTTCCACAACCGTTTCCCCTCGACCAGCCCCTTAGTCGTTCACCCTATCTAACCCTAAAAGTATCCCGACAGTCATGTGCCTATAGGCCTCAGGAAAAGCCCTTCCCCAATCCCTACCATATACAACTCGTTCTGACACTTTGTTCGATAAAAAGCGCTGCCAGCACCTAACCCTCACCTCCCTACTACATCCTCATACTCCAAGACACATGTTAATCTGCAACAATATACAGTATGGCTCTCCTCATGTCTACACCTACTCCCTCCACGTCCATACTTAAAACCCTCAAAAGGACAACCCCTACCCACCGTAACACACCGCCTACCCATGCACGCACCATACCTAAAACCTCACAAAAGTATATGACGTGATATGCGGTATCCAAAAGCCCACATCTCGGACATCCCCTCCGTATTATACCCATGATGACTAACTGTGCCCGTGAAGCTAAAATCCCTGTAAAAACCTATAAACCATCTCGCGAACCTTCGAGGCAGCCTCATACGATGTAACCAAACCCAAATCGCACCCCAATTGTACATAGGTATACTGCCTCCCTGCACCAACTCTTCTTTAACACCCCCTCCCCAAGACCCCAACCTTCAGTCTCCCGGCTCACGAACTACCAATAACATTCGCAACATCCCTCACACTCAAAAAGGTCCTTCCCACCCCACCATCTCCTGATCTCCTTCATTACCTGCCCCACCCTCTTTCCTCTAGGTCCTCCCTCCCATAGAAAACGTTGCTTAACATAAATGCCTTGCACTTTCCCTCCCAAAGGAATGAGTCCCAACCCTCCCCTACCCACCGGCGTCATTACAACCTTCTTATTCAACCAATGCCTTCCATACGCTTATACATACCGTAAAACCCTCTGTTGCAATTTCTCCACATCCACATCCCTAATGGGGTACACCGCTGCAACATACCATAATTTACTATAAATCAAAGTATTAATGGCTATGACCTCTGAAATAATGTTACATCACCAGGCCTCCAGCCTCCCAACCTCCGTATGGCTCCCTCAACCACTGAAACCGAATTAATTTCTCTAGCCATCTGTACGTCATTGCAATACAGAACCCCACATATTTTCAGCCTATCTACCACATCCCAACCATACCTATGCCCCAATTTCCCCCCACCCATGTCCCTACCTCCAACAACTTTGATTTTGCCCGGTTCACCCTCATTCCAGTAGCTTCCCCAAAAACTTCTATACAAATTCCAATGTATTCCAGGCCCCCTCACCTTCCACCATTATGGTCGTATCATCCACAAAACCAACTATTCCACTAACACTATCCCTATCCTTATCACCCCTCTTACTCTTTCTACCACTAACCGATAAAGGATCCTGAAGACAAGCAAACAAACATTGAGATAAGGACACCCTGTCTCAGGCCTCTGTCCATACCCACTGACTCCCTACCCTCCCATTCACCTGTACCCGTACTAAAGCGTCTCCATACAACGTCCGAACCCAATCCACCACCTCCTCCCCAAAAACCCTTCCTTCTCAAAATGTCCAACAGCACGTCCCTGTCTACATTGTCATAGGCAGTTTCCAATCCAAACCCAACACACCTCCCCCTTTGCCTCTATAAACTCCCTAATCCTTCCATGCCCAGCCCACATACATCTCCCCGGTATCCCAAATTGCCCCCTCTCAATTACTTTCCCCAAAACTTTTTTCATCCTATTACCTAAGATTCTTGCAAATATTTTATAGTCGGCACATAACAACGATATACCCTTATAGTCATGGTGTCTCGCCTTCTTCCCTTTGGCACCACCCGACTACCCCAGTCGTTGATCTACCCATGGAACCACGCTCCTTCATATAATTAAAGACCTCTGTTAAACACACCCTAATTGCATTCCAATTCTGCACATAAAAATCACTTGGTAAGCCGTCAATCCCAGGTGCCTTTCCCAACTTCATACCTTTTACAGCCTCCCATACTTCGTCCACTGTAATACGCCCCTCCATCTCCTCCCTGTCCCCATCCATGACATCCCTCTGAATACCCTCCAAAATCTCCTCTCTAGCCTTTCTCACCTCATCTCTTTTAGTCAAGTGCTCCCTGAACCAATGTTCCACATACCCACCTATGCCCTCCGTTGTCCTCAAAACCTGCCCCTCCCTATATCCACCTAAAGCCTTACCCACCCGTAATGTCATCACTGTCATACCCTTCCTCCTTTTCTGAAAACCACGTAACACAGTCATTGACGGCTTATCACCCCAAAGAACATCATCCATACCACTCCGCACTCTAAGCGCATGGAACCTTTCATTTTGTATGTCCTTAAGATGCTCATGTAATCTCCGTATTTCTTCCTTGTGATATCTCACCCCCCCATAACAATCTCTCAACTGTCCCTCCAAATACCTTTGCAATCCAAAACTCAACTGGGTCTCCTCCCAACCCTCCCGCTTGTAATATGCTCGTATTGCTACCTTCGCGTGTACATTCCACCACGTCCCCACGTCTCGTCCTCTTTGACCCTCCCCCATAACCTCCCCACCACTCCGCAAACCTCCCCTACGGTCCACCCCTCCAACCACCTGACATTAAGTTTCCAATAACCCGGATATGTTTTGACAACCCCTCCCATTGCAACTGTGCCAGCACCCCACGGTGATCAGAAAAACCAACATCGATATAATCCACATTCCCTACTGTTATTGCCCCAGCCACGTATATTCGATCCAGCAGAGCTGCATCCCCCTCCACCACCTGCGTCAACCACGCCAACTGCCCTAAAGACTTCTCTTAAAAACCCCAACTCACATCCCGCCTCCCTCGGTTCCACATCCTTTTTCCGGATAATACTGTTCCAATCTCCACCTACTATCGCAATAACAGGTAACCCTCTCAATAAATAGACCAACTCATCCCGCACAAATTCCTCCTTAATCCTTCTATTATTCATTACCGGCATGTAAACCCCCGAACACCACACGCACATCTCCCCATACCCCCTCCACATGCACCACCCTTCCCCCCCTCCTTTCTCCCAAGTTAACAAACTAAAAGGGCTGGTCTCTCTGATTCCTACCGCAACACCTCCCTTAAAACTATCAGTGCTACCCGCATACACCTTGTACCCATCCAAACACAAGTCCCTGCCATACCTAAAATTATGTTCCTATAATATACATACATCTACATTCAACCTTCTCAACGTCACCGCTACCCACTTTCGTTTGACCTCCGCTCGGAGGCCATTAACATTCATTGTTAAACACCTGAAAAAAGTGAAGGGGGCTTTCCTCTATGCTTTTGTATCTTCGGTGATACCACCTTCGAAGACCCAAACTTCCCTCCCTTACCCAATCGCTCCTTGTCCAAAACCTTTCCCTGTACACCTATCCTACCTCCCTTCGCTACATCAAACCCTGTTTTTTTGCTGACTCGTTGACCTGGCGTGGGGAAATCCTCATCCGAAGTTTCACCCGACCTCTTCCGGGACTCGCCTGAAGCGAGTGTGTGTGTATGGGAGAGGGGTTAGTGTGCGCGTGTGTGGGGGGTGTTAGCGTGCGCATGTGTGGGGGTGTTAGCGTGCACGTGTGTGTGGGGTGTTAGCGTGCGCGCGTGTGTGTGTGGGGTGTGTTAGCGTGTGTGTGTGTTGGGGGGTGTTAGCGTGTGTGTGGGGGTGTTAGCGTGTGTGTGGGGGGTGTTAGCGTGTGTGTGGGGGTGTTAGCGTGTGTGTGGGGGTGTTAGCGTGTGTGTGTGGGGATGTTAGCGCGTGTGTGTGGGGGGTGTTAGCGTGTGTGTGTGTGTGGTGGGGTGTTAGCGTGTGTGTGTGTGGGGGTGTTAGCGTGTGTGTGTGGGGAGGGTGTTAGCGTGTGTGTGTGTGTGTGGGGTGTTAGCGTGTGTGTGTGTGTGGTGTGTGGGTGTGTGTGGGGAGGGTGTTAGCGTGTGTGTGTGGGGGAGGGTGTTAGCGTGTGTGTGTGGGGGTGTTAACGTGTGTGTGTGTGGGGGGGTGTTAACGTGTGGTGTTTGGGGGTGTTAGCGTGTGTGGGGTGTTAGCGTGTGTGGGGGTTTAGGCGTGTGTGTGTGGGGTGTTGCGTGTGTGTGTGTGGGGGTGTTAGCATGTGTGTGTGGGGGTGTTAGCGTGTGTGTGTGTGTGGGGGATGTTAGCGTGTGTCCGTCCGTCCGTGAAGGAGGGGGGGGTCACTATGTTACTCTAGGTTACACAACTCTTCGGAAGGTTTTAAGAGTTATCTCTCATTCTATTCTTAATTAATTATATACTAACAATTACTATTATATATAACAAAAAAGGCACAATACCGTGACTGGAACAATACACACACAACCCGCACATAGAAGAGAGGAGCTTACGACGATGTTTCGGTCCCACTTGGACCATTTACAAAGTCACACTAACACACAGGACAGGTGTTGTGTGTGAATTACTATTATATTTTTTACTGGTGCACATAAGACCTTTAAAAAACAACACAGGTACTTTCATCACTGCCTAGGTAGTTGATAGTTAATTTAGTTATAATGACTTACTAATTATTCTGTCAGAGGCTGCTCCTACTTATCTCTTGCTCTCAAAAGTAAGAAGAGAGAGAGTCTATACAGCCAACTGGGCGAGGCACTAAAAAAACAACCACACTGACCAAATTACCGCCACATATTGATGAGTAGTTTCTGGCGTCTGACAGTCAAATGCGTAGTTGAAATCCTCGTGGTGGCTTCTGATAATGTCATACGATGTTTATATCACTTATTTCCTCTTCTAATCATACATTCCAGTTTTGTCACCGAACAATGCCATCAATATCTTGGTATTTACACGTTTTTCCTTATTACTGTGGTCATAACCTGGACCCCATGATACACATTGTATTCACAGCTCACCTCTGGCAACACCAACTGCCGGAGACTGTCTTTCTACTTTGTTTTATATTTATTTCTCTTCCAAATCACTCATTAATGATATCACTGCACTACGGCCATCAACTGACCCGACATTAGTATTTCTTTCTTATTAGTGGTCACAACCATGACCTGTTGTTAAGTTTTTTTTTATCACTTGTTCAACACTTCTGTTTGACGCGGCTCTCTGCACTTAACTCAAACTTCCACTAAACATTTTTTTTTTTTTTTTTTATTAACACATCGGCCGATTCCCACCAAGGCAGGGTGGCCCGAAAAAGAAAAACTTTCATCATCATTCACTCCATCACTGTCTTGCCAGAGGGGTGCTTTACACTACAGATATAAAACTGCAACATTAACACCCCTCCTTCAGAGTGCCGGCACTGTACTTCCCATCTCCAGAACTCAAGTCCGGCCTGCCGGTTTCCCTGAATCCCTTCATAAATGTTACTTTGCTCACACTCCAACAGCACGTCAAGTATTAAAAACCATATGCCTCCATTCACTCCTATCAAATACGCTCCACATGCTTGCTGGAAGTCCAAGCCCCTCGCACACAAAACTTCCTTTACCCCTCCCCCCAACCTTTCCTAGGCCGACCCCTACCCCGCCTTCCCTCCACTACAGATTTATACACTCTCGAAGTCACTCTGTCTCGTTCCATTCTCTCTACATGTCCAAACCACCTCAACAACCCCTCCTCAGCTCTTTGGACAATCGTTTTGGTAATCCGCACCTCCTCCTAATTTCCAAACTCCGAATTCTCTGAATTATATTCACACCACACATTGACCTCAGACATGACATCTCCACTGCCTCCAGCCTTCTCCTCGTTGCAACATTCATCACCCATGCTTCACACCCATATAACAGCGTTGGTATAACTATACTCTCATACATTCCTCTTTACTTCCATGGACAAGGTTCTTTGTCTCCACAGACTCCGAAGTGCTCCACTCACCCTTTTTCCCTCATCAATTCTATGATTCATAGGCCCATCTGCTGACATGTCCACTCCCAAATATCTGAATACATTCACCTCCTCCATACTCTCTCCCTCCAATCTGATATCCAGTCTTTCGTCACCTATTCTTTTTGTTATCCTCATCACCTTACTCTTTCCTATATTCACTTTCAATTTCTTCTTTACACACCCTACCAAATTCATCCACCAACCTCTGCAACTTCTCTTCAGAATCTCCCAAAGCACAGTGTCATCAGCAAAAAGCAACTGTGACAACTCCCACTTTGTATTTGCTTCTTTATCTTTTAGCCCAACATCTCTTGCCAAGACCCTCGCATTCACTTCTCTTACAACCCCATCTATAAATATATTGAACAACCACGGTGACATCACACATCCTTGTCTAAGGCCCACTTTTACTGGGAAATAGTCCCCTTCCCTCCTACACACTCTAACCTGAGCCTCACTATCCTCATAAAAACTCTTCACTGCTTTCAGTAACCTTCCTCCTATTCCATACACCTGCAACATCTGCCACATTGCCCCCTATCTACCCTATCATACGCCTTTTCCAAATCCATAAATGCCACAAAAACCTCTTTACCCTTATCCAAATACTGTTCACCTATATGTTTCACTGTAAACACTTGGTCTACACACCCCTACCTTTCCTAAAGCCCCTTGTTCATCTGCTATCCTGCTTTCTGTCTTACTCTTAATTCTTTCAATAATAACTCTACCATACACTTTACCAGGTACACTCAACAGACTTATGCCCCTATAATTTTGCACTCTTTTGTCCCCTTTGCCTTTATACAAAGGAACAATACACGCTCTCTGCCAATCCCTAGGTACCTTACCCTCTTCCATACATTTATTAAATAATAGCACCAACCACTCCAAAACTATATCCCACCTGCTTTTAACATTTCTATCTTTATCCCATCAATCCCAGCTGCCTTACCCCTTTCATTCTACCCACTGCCTCACGAACTTCCCTACACCCACCACTGGCTCTTCCACACTCCTACAAGATGTTATTCCTCCTTGCCCTACACACGAAATCACAGTTTCCCCTGTCTTCATCAACATTTAACAACTCCTCAAAATATTCTCTCCATCTTCCCGATACCTCTAACTCTCCATTTAATAACTCTCCTCTCCTATTTTTAACTGTCAAATCCATTTGTTCTCTAGGCTTCCTCAACTTATTAATCTCATTCCAAAACTTTTACTTATTTTCAACAAAATTTGCTGATAACATCTCACCCACTCTCTCATCTGCTCTCTTTTTACATTGCTTCACCACTCTTTAACCTCTCTTTTCTCCTCCATATCTCTTCCCTCCTTGCATCACTTCTACTTTGTAAAAACTTCTCATATGCTAACTTTTCTCCCTTACTACTCTCTTTACATCATTCCACCAATCGCTCTCTTCCTCCTGCACCCACTCGCCTGTAACCAAAACTTCTGCTGAACACTCTAACACTACATTTTTAAATCTACCCCATACATCTTCGACCCCATTGCCTACACTCTCACTAGCCCATCTATCCTCCAATAGTTGTTTATATCTTACCCTAACTGCCTCCTCTTTAGTTTATAAACCTTCACCTCTCTTTACTTACTGATTCTATTTTCCTTGTATCCCATCTACCTTTACCCCACTGTAGCTATAACTAAAAGTGATCTTATATATCTGTGGCCCCTCTATAAACATGTACATCCTGAAGTCTACTCAACAGTCTTTTATCTACCAATACATAGTCCAACAAACTACTGTCATTACGCCCTACATCATATCTTGTATACTATAACATATACATTTAAAATAAATTGTAAATTTTTTTATCTTATCACACTTTTCAGACTCTGAAAACTGTTATACTCTTGTGGGTATGTTCACTGACTGTCACACAATGACCGCTGACTAGATCCTAGGAAGGTAACTAGAGCACTAAATGCTAGGAACACTGTTTTAAGTGGTCTTCCTCGCATGTGTGTGTGTGAGTGTGGGTGTGTACTCACCTATTTGTGGTTTCAGGGGTCTTGTGTGTGTTTGTATGAGTGTGGGTGTGTGTGTGTGTGTCGGTCTGTCTGTCTAATACAGATAATGAAATGACGTGCATTAAGTACAGATGCCAAATACTTAGCTATATAGCATATTCCCTCGTATCTAATATTCATTATATGATCTGTAGCGTCTGTCTGGTGCATCGGTTCACAATGTTAGTTATATTTGTAGTGTTTCTCTTGTATTCATTATACCACCAGTATCTCATCGGTATTATTCATGTGCTCGAATATTCAATTACTCTTTTGCGCTTTGCAAACTAAATATTCATCATCCTGAAAGCACAAAGGGGATGGTGCAGGATGAAAGTCGTATTTCTGTCAAATTAACCACCAGCTTAAGGGTAAGAGCCTTGGGATGATGAAAGGTGTTGATTGCGATGTTTGTAGAGTGAAAAGTGTAGTTATTTGCGTCTGCTTATGCCAGTAGGAGATAGGGACCTACAGTAGGTGTTGCTTGAGTGTGGTAGGATATATATTGGAGAATGAATTCAGTTGAAACAAGCTGATTTTATTTAATAGCTTTTATCATTGTAAAAATATTCTCTTATATAACATTAGATAGCAAGATTATATATGACTATTAAATATTTGAATAGAGGAATCCCTTAAGGTTACGCTTCAACAGTTGTTACTTTATTGACACAAATCCAACTATATGCCAACATAAGGATCGATTTGAATCATAAAATATGGAATATAAAAGATAAATGCACATATCCAAAGTATTACACACCTTGTAATGCAGATGAATAAAAAAAAAGGTCGATGAATATTCACTGAGGTTTTAAGTTAATATTATTTCAGACTCGGTGTAGCCCTGTGTCCTTTTCTAAAAACAATGAACTTTGTCGCTGTTTTTCGTAACGTAAATAAAGAAGCAGCTTCTTATAGGTCATTAATAACGTTAATGTTGGTTTCTTAACTCCTGTCATATATTAAAACATTTAGATCACGTTTATAGGTACAGAGCTAGTGATCATTTTGTTTATTTGGAAGACAAGAATTTCTTATCAATAACTGGGCCCTGAAAACTGCTTTGGTAGAACATTTGTTCTCAGTTCTATAAACTTTGTACTACTGTAATTACATTTTAAACCTGCATGTTTGACAGTGATTTATATTTTTTTTTTATCCAACAAATAATTTTATAAACCGTTTGTAAATAACTGTTTTCGGAGGTTGATTTATTGGGTAAAAAACCTATAGACTACTAAAGGAAGATGAAGGTTGCAGGTTATCTGAACACCACCAGTCAAAGATACTTTAATTCTTAAATTCGTTTGTAAACTAAACTCTCTGCCAGTCCGTCCTCTTGACCACAGATATCATGACTGTGTTGTGAAAACAGTCATGATATCTGTGGGGTAGTTGCCGGCGCCTTCAACAATTGCAATATGACTTAAATCAGCATGACAAAGTGGGTGCATGTTATCTGATCGAGCACAAGACATTTTTTTAATCAAATTTTATCTTGCAGTTTTTAAGTTTTAACCTAACTTAACCTAACCTGACTTAGAAATGTTCTGTAAAGCCCACGTGAAGAAGTGACTTACTCGTTAGAACGAAGGGATACTTGCGTCTATACACTGAGTGACAGACACCCTATGGTCTATATACCCTATAGTAACTCACGAAATCGTAATGACACGATTGTAAACAAACCATACTACGGGCGGGGCTTGAACTCGCGTCGGTCTGGAGTTTTACGGCTCTCTAACCGCGAGTTCTATCCCCAACCGTGGTATAGTTTTTTTTTTACCCTAAGAACAAAAGAAAGGAACTTCCAGTTCACACCCACTCATGTACCCGTTCATCCTACACTATATTTACCTCTACCCAAAGTTTTTGTCTATATCACTCGCATGCATTGAGGCACAAGGACTGAGGTTAAGGAATACGGGAATACCTTCCTCGGATCGTGAGGCGATCCATGTAAATAAAACTATTTTTAGCTATTAGAGTAATGAATGTACGTATGCGTAGTGTATATTCAGGTATTAAAACAATATAATCTATATGAAGAAAAGTAGAAAAATAATCTGTATAAAGAAATGTAAAAAAATAATCTGTAAAGAAATGTGTAAGTTAATTTAGTTTAATTATGACATCCACAAGTTCATGAATGGCACCCATGAATGGCACCCATGCTCTCAGCCAAACATCTTGAAGGGTTTCGTTAAAATGAGGAGTATTAAGTCACTTCCGAATCTGAGGTCCTATGAAGATACCTACTTCCAGTATTGGCCACCCAGCTCTTGTCGGGTGCGGGTGTGCTGTTCCCTGGGCTGCCACCTAGCGGTGATCAACGATAACTTCATTTTTTGTAAACATGG